>VDFB02307715.1:0-15288 GCA_007258455.2 Sequoia sempervirens | reverse complement strand
AAGGAATTTGAAATGCATTACCCAAAGCATTCATGGTGGAGTAGAAGGTAGAATAAAAAGCTGCAAATGGACCTCTCAGCTTAGACAAAATCAAAAAAATGGACTCCTTATCAATTTTACCTTTCTCACAGCCCGCCAATTGTGACCTCACAAATTTGAAGCTGACTAGGAAATCATCAATGGAAGGAAATGCATTAAGGGAAAGAGAAGTTAATTCTACCTCTAGTTACAAAGCATGAAACTCACTGACATGACCAAACAAGTTTGGTAACTCATCCCATACCCCCTTGGGTGTATTACACTCCTCAATATGGAAAAGAAGACTGTCAGAAACATGCAAAGATATCAAACCCATAGCTTCATCACACTTGTTTTTGTGGGAAAATGTTTTATACTCTCTGGTAAAAGTGGGTTGGTTATCACTTAGTGTGGACCACAAACCCTTAGATTGGAGGAACCTACATATTTTAATCTTCTAGGTATGCTAGTTATGGGTGGTTAACAATTCAACTAAATCAGGAGTAGCGATGAAAAAAAATTGCACCAAAAGAAAAGAATAAACCAAACTGAAACCTCCAAAAAATATCAACCAATTCAACCTCTTGAGATTTATTTTTCTAAGATCCAAAAAGAAATTCACTCAAGAATTAAAAAGGGCTTAATATGTATCTTAAATTCAATTTTTTTTGTCATTTTAGGATATTTTTTATAGCAGATTGTCGCACCACATGAAAGCCAAATGAATGCACAAGTCTACACAACACTATGTGCAAGATAGCATCTTCACAACGTGTGAGACTTGCTCACACCAACCAAAGACACTACAAAGCTATTTAAATAGCAAAAGATACCCCACATTGCCAATGTGGAATAAATCTTCCCAAAAACAACTTCAAAACCTTGGGACCCACACCACTTTAGCTACACAAAAGCCCTAAATATTTATTGCCATTCAAAACTATAAAATATAAAGTTTGATTAAAAAAATGTATGGCGAAAATGATTCGACAAGAATGATTTTCCATATGCAAATCAATAGCAGCCTCTAAATGATAGGGCTTATGGCTTTCCTTCGAGCCTCATCCAATAAATAAAAAATGTCATAGATGTAAGCACCAAATGTGCAGTCTAAATGGGCCAGGGACTATGTAGGTTGAGAGAGAGTTTGTGTGGCTTGTGCTCAACAAAATGTGTCCTCCACTAACAAAATTGCAACTTAAGAAATCATACATGATCTTTCAAGGGAATTTTCTAGTTTCGATGAGAAATTATAGGCACCACACTTTATGCAAATCACAGAACAAATCAAGAAATTCACACCTCTAATCTATCAACAAATTGCTTCACAAAAAATTCCTCTTCTTTGCAAATCAAGCCTTAAAATCCCCTAGGTTGCAATAGAAATTTGGCCTCTACCAAATAATGCCTCCAAAATAGTGAAATCATGCCCACTCCCAACACAAAATCACTGCTCCTCAGAGATGACCAAAAAATTCCCCTTTGCATAGTCATTTCAGTCTTCAAAATACAAAGTTCAGTACCTAAAAACAAGCAAATCCCTCTTGTGCAAATTCAAACACTGCTTTCACATGATAGATCCAAATCAGCACCTCTTGTCCTTTCCAAATCGCTACTACCACTAGCTCCAAATCATGCCCTCTCAATAGAGAATCGAGCCTCTCATCAAAATGAAAATTTGGTAAATGGCAACTTTAAAATTTAACAAATTTTAAATGCCAAAAAAAACTTCAGCAAATAAATGATCTAAAAAAAAATTGGATGAAAACTCTTAATGGTAGAAGAAGACACAAGTTGAAGGCTTTGATACTATGTTGGTGTCAACCACCTCCCATGAGCACAACTTGCACATAAATCTTCACAAAAAAGAGAAGCACTATTCTATTTCACTAGAGATGAAAATATTTTCAAATGAGATGATAGAACTCATAAGATATAGGCTTTTTAAAGCCGTGAAAAATGTGATGGGTGAAAACTACCCAATACAAGAAAAAACCATTAGAGTAATGAACCCTAAGATAAACTTAATATTGTAGACACACGAAATTATTTTCTCATTATGCACCTAGTTCATATTCATCCGCTCATTAAATAAATCAAGATCATCAAATCCATTCACCAAGTAAATTAGGTCTATTTAATTCATTCCTAAGGTTATTCATTTAAATTAAATAAATCAACTTTGTTTAATTTAAGTCTCACATCACCCTTTTAATTAAATAAACCAAACCTTATTTAATTAAATCTCAAATGCATATTCCATCCCTTTTGATTTAAATAAATCAAAGTATTTAAGTCAAAATGGGTCAAAATACCTAATCATCATCTAAGTTAATCCCATCCCAATTAATCAAATCTAATCACCCATCACATCCTCTAGCTTTTTCCACTTGCACCAATAAAGCATTCTTATTTCATTTATAAAATCCAACATTTTCACTCAACATGGCATCTTGGAGGAATATTCCCTCAAATTTGAAATCAAAAACAAGTGGACATGTACATCCAACAAGTCATTTATGAGCTCTTACATGGCTCTTGCATGTCCCTTGCAAAGGTCAAACTAAGCATTTATCTCTCAAATTAAATTTGAATCTCCCTCTTGGCACATTGACCCCAAATGCTTCATTCCTCAAGCCTATCACAAGTTGACAAGTGGCCTCATCTCATTGGATAAATCTTTGTCCCACATTCATCCATTTGGCTATTTCTCTCATCAAAATATTCTATAAATGGAAGGCTTCATTCATCATCAAATCCTCCACAACTTGATCTACAAAAGCTTATGCAAAGTCACTTTCTTCACATTGAGAACTGATTTTTTCCTTTGCATCCTCATCATTAGCATTATCAAGGGTTGGGAAAGGGCTATTTTCCACATCAAAATAGCACCAATCCCCCCATAAGATCAAGTGCTTGCTTCGTTTTAGAATAGGAATAGTTATCTTTGTTTGTATTTGCTCATTCATTTCATCTTTTTCCTTGTTCTTTAACAATGCAAATCGATTTTATGGGGGATTCTTATTCTAACCTTTCATTTTTAAGCTAACAATGTGATTTGTTTGTTTTGATTCGTGCAAGTTTGGATTTAGGGATCCACAAATACTACATTAACAAAGAATAGCAATAGAATGTTGATACATGATCAATAGATTGTCCATTCAAAAGGGAAGAGGAGAGAGAGTTGTAGACCTATGTTAGTTTGTGGATAAAAATATGGAATTATATTATAATGTAAGAGAAAGGATAATCATGGTGGAAGAAAATATAAGACAAAGGTAGATGTAGAAGCTAAAAAAGGACCAACAAAAGGAATTGCAAAAAATAGAGTATGAATTGGAGGAGTTATGGTCCACGTTGGAAGAATATGAGACATGTAATAGAAAGATGGAAAAGAGAATGAAATATACAACAAAGGTGTTGAAGAGTTATGAGAAGGTGAAAAAGAATGATGAAGATAAATACTAACCTTATAAGAAAGAGTTTTTTTTCAAGAGGAAAACCATCAAGTTAGGATTAGCCAAGGGACAAAAAATTAAGAATTGGGAAAGATAAAATCTCTTGAAGAGTTGGATGAAATATTAGTGGATAGAAGATCTTTATATGTGGTTTTCCAAGAGTTTGAGAAAGAAGAAATAGATAAATGGAATGAAGATGAAAAGATAGATGAGTTGGATTATGATTATTTTATTTTCTTGCCCCAAGGGGGGGTATTGAAGATTATAATTAAGAGGACGAATTTGAAAACTACAATGAAGAGGAATGTAACCTATCACAAGACGAGTTCCAAGATGTTGTATTGGTGGAAGAGATTCACATTAGAGAGGAAGATGCAACAAAGATGGAGATCTTTTGGAGCCCCATATGTGATAAATATTTATTGGTTTTAGAGAACACAACTAGCAAGAAGTAGGTAGAGGAATGTCTAAAGAATCCCATGATTGAAGAAAAAGAGAAGAAAATAATCATCTCTTTCTTGGAGAACAAATGAGAATTATTGAGAGAGAGAACTAGAAATGTTAATTTGTGATATAAAGGAGAATAATAAAAATGCAATAGAGGAGGATAATGGAAGAAATTCCTAGTCTTGTGAACAATATCACATTGAGTTAGTAAATGAAGGCCACCTCAAAAAGTATGAAATTGAAAGCACATCTAAATGGCATATTATAGAGGAGGAAGAGCTTTTGGGAAATTTGTATCCCTTAACTATATTTCTATTTTTAATGATTTATGTGTAGTTGCAATAGGAGGTATGAGTGAAGCAAAGAGTCTTAAAATGGTTTTTAATAAAAAATGAACTCTAAGCCTTCAAGGAGCTGGGAAAAGAGGAAGAGCACAATTTGGTAGATGAGGATGATTTATAATCCAACAAGTTTGGAAAAATGAAGAAACATTTGAAGAGTTGTAGAAGTATTTAATCTAGTGGGAGGGAAAATTGTGGCCTTATTCTTTGGGTCGGATGGATTGTTCTACCATCTAGCCCAAAATTTTACCTAGAAGTTTGATGTAGTAGCATCTTATGATAAAAATTTGTAGACCTTACATCACAAAAATTGTAATAGTTAGGTTGTTAAGTTTCTCAACATTTTAATTTTTTGAATTTTATTTTCATAAAAAAATAGCTTTGAACTGGGAGGTTCAAAATTTTGAAACAAAGTAGAGAATGATGCAAATCAACTCCCTAGAACTAAGAGGTAGGACAAATAAATTCCTCAAAATCAAGAGGTATGTAGAACTATGTGTTGCTAAATTTAGAAGTGGCTTTTAATGACTAAATATTTTAGGAACAAGTTCTGTTACATGATTTCTAAACATAGAGTTATCTTCCAATTAGGAGGGTGTGTCTTGTGAGAAAACAAGAATATTAAAGAGAAAAAAAGAATATTAAAGTGAAGATATGTAATAATTTATAATAGAAAGAGTTAGGGAGGAATTGGTTGAGTTAGTTTTTGAGATGGGAGTCATCAATTACATATAGTATTTTTTTTACTTGTAAATACAAATTATTGTAGGATATTTCCTACATATAGTGTTACTAAGAATGGTACTTCACTATCTATGTTCTACTATATCATGGATGTTCTTCAATTATTTGTTTTCTTGTGTTTTGTGAAGACTCTAAATGTTTTAGTTGTGAACTAAGGAGCTGGCCCACTACATCAATTTTGATTTGGAATGCATCATCACAGTACATTGTGTACAAGTTAAAATGGTAGCAAAATATAATGGTGTTCAATGAATATTCATGTCATTTCCCCTTCTGTTTTAGATTCACGATAATTAGGTTATTCTTATATATTGACTAGTGTGTCAAATAGACTATTTTTGTATAAAAGTTGGAAAATTTAAACTTATCCATATTCTATCTTCACTCATCCTAATGATCTTAATGGGCATGCTAAATCTACCATTTTGCACATTGTTTTAAATCTAGAAGTGCAAAATTGACCTAGGGAATTTCCATACCCATGGGTCTAAACCTTGAACTTATTAAATTTAAATACCTAAATTGGGAACATATTTTCCTCTCTTACTAGCTATTACAGTTTTTTTTAGAATGTAGGAATCGGGTAGCCCCCTATAAACTGTAGTGCATCTAATAAACATTTTTCACATGATCAATGACATTGGTGCAACACACCCTCTAGTACCATGGGGGTGGAGGGGAGACTAGACCTCATATGACCTGTTGCCTGCAATAGGATGCTTTATCCAATTGAGCTAGGCCCCCTACCCCCTAGCTATTATGAGTTGAATAAAGAATGAATTATTTTTTCATTACATAAATTACAATGGTGTATCTAAGAGCTAACCCTAATTCATTTGAATAACTTATAAATCAATTCTAAATGATAAAATGCATTATATCTGTAGACACTAAAAATTGTCCTTTGCCTGCAAACATTATTTTTCTTTGTCAATTCCCTTTCTTCCCTAAATAATTAAATAATTCTAATTATTTAATTAATTAATTTCTTTCTTTTTATTCTTCTTTTTGATTAATTAAATAATTTATATTTATTTAATTAATTAATTTCTTTCTTTTTATTCTTCTTTTTGATTAATTAAATAATTTATATTTATTTAATTACATCACTAATTTCCCCTTTCTTTCTATAATTAAATAAATTCTTATTTATTAATTATTATCATTTTCTACCATAATTAAATAAGAATTATTAATTATTTAATTATTCATTGGTTTCTTCTTCCATGAATTAAATAAATTTTATTTATTTGATTATTTACTAATTTTTACTTTTCTCCCACTTTTGAATTAAATCATTATTTAATTCAAAAGTCAAATTTCCTTCTTCTATAATTAAATAATGTTTCCATTATTTAATTATTCACTTTCCCTCCCAAATTAAATAATTTTTAGAATTATTTAGTTTTCTCCAACAACCTCTCTTTCTATGTTTTTCTCTTTACTAGTGTCATACTTATCTATTTACATCTCATTTAATTTCTACCCTTGATTGGATTATTTTATAATTCAATCTCAACCATTCATCCTTATCTTTTCCCTAATTTAGTCCTAATCCTATTTCATACTACATCTTTCAATCTTGGCCATTGATTGTCATATCTTATTGGATTTTAATCCTAGTCCTTCATTTACATTTGGTTTTCTATAAAAGAGACCTATCGTTGTCATTTCAACCAACCTAATTCATGCTTAAGTGCATGTTGTTCAAGGAGACAAGTACACTCTTCAATATTTTGCTATCATTGTCATTAGGCTATCATTGCATACTCAAATATGAGGGAAATCAAGCATATTAAGCAAAATAGAGAAGGAAAATGGAGGTGAATCAACCATGGCATAGGTAATATTGCTTTATGGGTGAAGCCACAATAGTGGTTTACAATTCAAGTGAGGAAGGAAAACTCACAAAAAATGACCCCAAAGCAAAAAAAGTGATTTTGGGGGTTCGTACGAACCAAGGTTTGACCGAACTCCTTTGAATTTTGACCACCAAAAAAAAAAATGCATAGCAAAGGGGTTTGTACAAATTTCCCTTATCCCTCATCCCCCCCTAAGAGACAAAAAAAAACCTAAATTTTGGCACTTTCGAGCTCAAGTTAAGGATGAAAATGGAGGAATCTTCACAAACCCAATTGGAATCAAGTAGTCCTTAGAACAAGCAATCCAATGAATATAATTTTAATATGCCTTTGGTTTTATTATGTATTTGTTTTTTCAGTTTTATTAAACATAGTTTTTCATAAAAATGAAGCTTTATGTTCTCGTGACATATGGAAAAATAGCAAAATTATCAAAAGAAAAACTTTAAAAAATATGAGTGCATCTTAGATATTGAAGTCCTGATCCAACCAAAAAAAAAATTGAATTTTGACATATATACAAAAGTTACACGCTATATAGTCACAATATGTCTAAATTGTAATTGGTTTTGATCTCTCAACTTGACATAAAAAAATATTCAATAAAACTATTATCTAACCAAGTGGAAGTACTTAGACATCGCGTAGTTACAAATCTAAATTCAAAAAGAATTATAATTTTGTCCTTCATGGTGCCATGCAATATATGGTGGCATTACTTTTAAAAATGTTTCAAGAAAAGCCCATTTTTTGTGGGAGACGGAAAAGGCAAATCAATTCCAAAAATTAAAAATTCTAGGAATCTACGCATAAAATGTGACGATTCTAGTTTGCATCATATCTCAAATTCATCACTTTAGCCGCCATAGGTTCCTAATGTGGAAAGATTTAGTTTAAAAGCATCAATTTTAGTGTCCAAATTTTGGCCAAAAATTGTAAAAACTACTATTGTGACCACCCTTATGTTTTATGTTTCTATGTTGGATTGTGCTTTATTGTTGGTTTAGGGCTTTAGGTTTTTAGTGTTGATGCTTTATAACCTTAACCTTGATTTTCCCCTATTCTACATTGGTGTTCACCTGACATGAGTCTACCTTGATATGCTTCATAGTCAAATTGAATACCAATTACTCTACAATGGTCAACACCAACAATTCATAAACCTAAATAAGTATTTCATCAATCCTCAAATTAAATAGTGATCACAATGGCATCAATCACTCGTATGCAAGTGATATGATCCTAACAAGACAACTACTTCATTAAAGGTCACTTCATTGACACTATCATAACACCAACATCTATAATAACACCATCAAAGGATCTCGTAATAATCAATCAACATCCAAAAATATCAAGTCCATTTAATAATAATAATAATAAAGAGAAAAGAATTGTCCAATAATGAAAAAATATTTTTATGGCGCTTTGGATAAGTACCATAATGAAAAAATTGCAAACATGCATCATGTGTAAGAGCAATTATCTATTTGGACCATTACACTTGGGGGAAAGTTGTCTCATCTCCCATGACTTTCTCATGACATTTCCATCTATCCATCTAATCCATATCATTTCCATCCATTTTCCCACCTACCTTGATCTTGATAATAAATGAGGCAGAAACATAAATCATGCTTTGGGAAAACTCTTGACATGTATATCCTTTGGTCATACACTATCCTTGAAATATCATGTCATTTCCTTCATAGAATTTATACAAACCCATACCTTGGAGAAAACAAATTATTCCTATGCAAAATATTCCTTGGAGATCATATGCTAATTCTTCTAGCCAATAATCCTCATGTCTCCTATCCTTTACCAAAATCAATCCATTATCCTTTCATATCTATTGTTGGACTTTTTTTCCCCTTGTCATTGGTTTAAGAATTCTAATCCACTTATCCAAGTTCCCTCCATGATCCCATCTAGTGCTAAGGTTATTCATTCCAAATGAAATAACTCTAATACATACAATCTTGCTATGCAACCTAGCACATCATCCAAAACATTCCTTGGCTTAGTTTCTAGCCTTGCTAGAAACCTTGATCCTTTAGTTACATTATCATCAGTGTGATATATCTTTCCCAATCCTCATGTTGTTCTAGGATGTTTCCTTGCCATGTCAACATCATCATCATCATCATCATCATCATCATCATCATCATCATCATCATCATCATCATCATCACCTATCAATTGGTTTTCAACTTGGCTAGGGGAAAGATCATGCTTGTCCTTGGATCCTTGTGCATGCCTACTTGCTTCATTGTGGGTATCTTTCAAATTCATTTATCATGGTCCTTATAGTGTATCATCCAATACAAAATCCCATTCCTGCACCAATCCATAATAAAGCTTTATCATCCTTCTAATAGTTGGCATTTTGCATCTTTCCTTTTCCATGTTCGGTCATAATAAAGTCCATCCTTATCTATTCCTAATAATTTCTTATATATGTAACTGGGGGAAAGTACTTGACTTACGTTTTCAATGGATCCTAGACCTAGTATTGGAGGTCACTATATCAAAAATCCAAAAAAAATCATGAAACATTTCAAAAATCTAAAAAAAATACAAAACATCAAAAAGCCAAAAATATCAAAACATTTCAAAAAGCCAAAAACTCATAAAAATTTAAAAATTCAAAAAAATCAAACATGACAAAATCTAAAAACATCAAAATAACCTTTGAAAATCCCAAAAATAAAGTCAGAGTCAGTGATGCCAATCAAAGTCTAGTTGAACAATGTTGCCTCTATGTGTATAATGTAGGAAAGGACATCAATCAATGGGCCCTCAAAGCACTAGGTCAATCCTTTATGGTTTGTCAAATAATGTCAATCATGCATCAATCCATAATAAATAAAACAAGGTCAAGTCAATCACTACTCATGTCATAATAAATCAAACATTGTCATCCAATTCAAAAAATCATCAAAACCTCAAAACAAGTCATGAATCAACAAGGAAATTTATCCAACTAGTCTTTAAGTCAAATCATTAAATTTCCCAATCAATCAAATGTTAAATCAACATAAAAATAAATAAATCATGGCATTTGTCTTATACAGGATGTCCTTCCTGAAACCAGACATTGTCACTATCAATCTCTATCATTTTCCTTATATAGGTGGTTACATGGCCAAAACTAGACTTGACAACTTATACGACATGTTTCCTCTCTTGAAACCAGGCATTGTCAAACAATCAACCTGTCAATCACTTAGTCAATCAAACATTCATAAACAAACACTAGCAAATAATTTGAATGGATGTTGAATCTGTTGGTATCTAGTTTGTCTCATCTTTTTATTGATTTATCATTGGGAATGTTACTAGCTACCTCGAGAACGTCCCATAAAGGATTTATAAGAGCGATGATGTCTCATGACCTATATTTTCTTTGGACTGTTGCTTGTAAATTGTCTTGGAAAAAAGACTAAGGAAAGTTCACTCCTAATATGCATCATGGCATTCCTTGCCCGATAACTGTCTATTTTCGCAAGTGGATAACTTTGCACACCTTGGTCTATGTCATACCATGGTGTTTATCAATATCAATTTGTCATATTTTTAAATGCCCAATGATGATTAAATGCAAATCCTAGCATCTATAAAGAAAAATATCAATCTTTCTTTGTCTCCACTAACACCATGCTAGCATTTTCCTCTCACTAACATTTCTCTTCATCAATCCTTGGATTCATGCACTATCATATTTTCTTATTAGAAATTTTTTTCAATTTTTTCGTAACTCTTTGAAAATTGGCAAAAAATTTCAAGGGGCACAGGTCAACCCTGTTTTATTGTCAGCACACTAGGGCATTGTATCAAAGAGAGGAAAAATGTAGACATTAGAAATTGTCCTTCGCATGTGAACATTATTTTTTTTGTCAATTCCCTTTCTTCCCTAAATAATTAAATAATTTTAATTATTTGATTATTATCATAGTCATGTTTCTTCTATTAATTAAATAATTATTTTAATTATTTAATTAATTCATTTATTTCCTAAATATTTATTTAATTATATCACTAATCCTTTTTTCTATAATTACATAAATTCTAATTTTAATTATTATCATTTTTTTGCTATAATTAAATAGTAATTATTTATTATTTATTTATTCATTGGCCTCTTCTCCCATGAAATAAATAATTTTTTTTATTTAATTATTTACTAATTTGTCATTTTTCTCACTTTTGAATTAAATTATTATTTATTTTAAAGCCAACTTGACTTCTTCTTCTATAATTAAATAATGTTTCTATTATTTAATTATTCCTTCCCTCCAAATTAAATAATTTTTAGAATTATTTGGTTTCCTCCAACAATCTCTTTTCCAGTGCTTTTCTCTTTATCGGTGTCATACTTATCTTTTTACATCTCATTTAATTTCAATCCTTGATTGAATTATTTTATAATTCAATCTCAACCATTCATTCTTATCTTTTCCCAATTTATCCCTAACCTATTTCATACCATCTTTCTATCTTGGCCATTGATTGTCATATCTTATTGGATTTTAATCATATCCCTTCATTCACATTTGGTTTTCTATACAAGAGACCTATCATTGTCATTTCAACAAACCTAGTTCATGTTTAAGTACATGT
This sequence comes from Sequoia sempervirens, assembly GCA_007258455.2. Taxonomy (NCBI): domain Eukaryota; kingdom Viridiplantae; phylum Streptophyta; class Pinopsida; order Cupressales; family Cupressaceae; genus Sequoia; species Sequoia sempervirens. Next base: position 3,795 of record VDFB02307715.1, on the reverse strand, counting down.
TCAAGGAGACCAGTACACTCTTCAATATTTTTCTATTATTGTCATTGGGCTATCATTGCATACTCAAATATGAGGGAAATCAAGAATATTAAGCAAAATGGAGAAGGACAATGGAGGTGAACAACCATGACATAGGTAATATTGTTTTATATTTTATGTTTCTATGTTGGAATGTGTTTCATTGTTGGTTTAGGGCTTTAGGGTTTTAGTTTTGATGTTTTATAACCTTAACCTTGATTTTCCCCAATTCTACAATATCAACATTATATCATCATCCTAGGAGCATACTGCATGTATGTGTATTATATTTGATCCTTACTCTTCAATTTTTGAATCAATTCATTTAAGGGCTTGATCAAAGGATAATTTCCTAAACATTGTTGATCAACATCATTTACTTAGTCCCAAATACATTAGATCAAGATAAATGCTTTTACTTATTACGCCAAAGGCATTCCCTCTATGGAGTCTCCTCACCAAATCTTAACCAAATCTCCAAATCGACGTCTCATACTTACGTAGAAAGTATGAAGACCATGTAATTAATCTGATCCATTTACATCACTCACCATAACTGTTGCATTTGATCGATCATTCCCATTCACATCACATCACCTTAACTACTGCATCCAACGGAAATAGATGGAGCAACATGTTTTTATGTCTTCTGCTCACCACCCTGTCCTCTCAGCTTGAGTTGCAAAGGATTGAAACAATGGAAAATGGTGGAAGTGAAGGGCCATTAGCCATGAAATAATAAATCAAAAATCTCTGGCACCCCTTTTTGTCATTGAACTGGAAACGTAAAAGCCTCTAAGAGACACCAAATTCTGGTGCCTAATACTATTGATAATCTCCACCTCATTTATGAGTTTGGCATGCCTCCCACTAGTCTGATATGTTCAATTACATCCAAAACCATGGCCTTGTAGGCTCAAAAAACATCAAAACCCTCACTTCTCCACCAAAATGAGGCTAATATGGTCGTTGAAACCCTCATTTTAAAGTTCAAATTGCTCACCAAGAGCTTCTTTATCAATATTTTTCCATTCCAAAGTTTAACATCTTCACCATTCTTTAACTTTAGTGATTCTTCTCAAAATTAGTTGTTTAAAACCTTAGAACAACATATTTTTTCCTAATTGACATTGCACACCTCTTTACCGTATCCATTGCATAGGGTGTGATTGCTAGTTTTATTAGTTCCTGCAGATAGGTAGGTTTACTATTGCAATCGATGCATTTGATTTTGTATTGGGCACTCGACCAATGAGATTTTTCCTTTTAAAATATTTTTGGCTTTTTTCCTATAGTTAGGATTTTGTGCATAATTTTTGGTGCGAGGGAAAATCATGGTTTAATCTCTTTTTCTATTGGTTTGAGTAGGTGTATTTTTCATTTTGCTTTAAGTAAAATAGGAAAAATAGGGGGACTTTATATATGGTGGGGAACATTATATATTGTGGAAAATATTTAATTGGGGATGCATGTAGTGTGAGTTTTGGTGGAAAGTTGGTTGGTACTGAAGCAGTACATGCATGTTTAATGTATTAAATGCAAACCTCGCGATATGTGTTGGACAGCTGGTGTGAAGATAAGTAGAGAAAGCCTGGTTAATTTGCATGTTGTTTGTTTACTGTTTGTTGAGAAGCTTGTGTGTTTGTGATTGTGGGTTGCCTTGGTCGACGTTTGTCATTCTCTGCAGTGGTAACGGTGTGCAACTAGTGAGTGACGCTTTTGTTTGTTTTTCATACATAGTAACTAGAAGCATTGGAGGGAAAGTGAACGGTTTTGGAAATGTCTGAACGCATAGCTAATTCATGGAATGTTGGTGGGGTTTTGGGTTTTGCTTGTGCTTATTCTTGTTTGACTATCGCTTGTTGGAAAGCTTGTGGGTATTTTAGCTCTTTGTTGCATTTTTGCATGTGGGTACACGTGCAGTGAATGAATTCTTAAGTGAGTGTTGGGTTTTGTTTGTGCTTGTTGTCGTTTGTGTGTCGTTTGTTGAAAAGCTTGTGCATTTTTTAGCTATCTTCGTTATTCTACAAAAGTGCAGTGTTGGTGAATGGTTGGGTTGTGTATTTGTGATACTTGATAAGTCCATGCATGTGTATGTAGTGAATGGATAACTAGTTGATGAAATCTTGGGTGAGTGTTGGATTTTGTTTGTGCTAATTCTTGTTTTATTATTGTTTCTTGGAAAGATTATGGGTTTTGTAGTTGTTCATTGCGGTTTTGCATGTGGGTATATGTGCAATGAATGCATGGTTAATTCATGAAATCTTAGGCGAGTGTTGGGTTTTCTTTGTGTTTGTTCTTGTTTGTTTATGGTTTGTTGAAAAGCTTGTGGGTTTTTAGCTTTTGGTTGTGCTTTTGCATGTTCGTTATTCTGCAAAAGTGCACTGGTGGTGAATGGCTTGGCTGTGTATTTTTGACACTTGATGACTAGAAGTATTGCTTGTTGTTACAAGGTGTAACGGTGCAAATGGCTACAGTGAATGCATTCATTATGTGTTTATTGCTTGTGTGGGTAGCAAGGTATGAGCAAGGCTTGGAAATCATAGTGTGCAAGATGTGTAGAAGGCTTGGTGAGTACAAAAGCAATGATTGCATAGTTAATTCATGAAATCTAATGCGGGTATTGGGTTTTATTTGTGCTTATTGTTGTTCGTTTAAAAGCTTGTGTGTTTATACCTTTTGGTTGTGGTTTTACATGTTTGTTACTTTGTGGCAATGCACCACTGATGGGTGCCTTGTTCCTGTCTTTATGATACTTTCTTGTTGTTACAATGGCTAACGAGGAATGTTCGCAAAAAAATATAGTCTTGGTGTATTGTTTTGCAAATTTTATTGGTATTTTTGTGGTTCATGTTTATGAATAGTGTATTATATGTCATGGACTATGTTCATTTGTCTAACTTCTCGTTGTGACAGGAAGCATTGTTTGCAATTGGAGTTGGAGATAGACGAGTGTGTGAGCACAAATATAGTTGGTTGTTGAAGAAGGAACTGGAAGGGTAGATTCTTGTAACGTTCTTCCCCTTTGTTTCTAATGAATTTAAAGTCTTCCAATATGCATAGAATTTATGCTTTCGAAGAATTGCAGACAATAAAGGAGAAGCTTGGTTCAGGAATCTGACTTACTGAATAGACATATGTGCATAGTGAATGGCATGTCATGTAATTCATAAGCATGAAACTATTTTTTGTTGAAAGGCAGGTTGTTATTGCAATTGTTAGTTTCTTTCGGTAGCTGGGTTTACAATTGCATTTGTTGAATTTGGTTTTGAAATAATGGCTTGTTCTTCTTAGAATTTTCATTATCAATCAAATTATATTGTTTGAAGCATGTTTTGTTTTTTTCTCCATAGATGGTTGGAGTGGGTCTATTATTGGTTGTTGTTGATAGGCAGGTTTACTATTGCATCCGTTGCATTTGCTTTGTAGTTAGTCGCTTGGACAATGATATTGTGTTGTTTAAAATATTTTTTCCTTTCTCCTAAAGTCGGGATGTAAACATATATGTTTTGTGCTTGAAAATTACGGTTTATTCATTTTTGTTTGACTAAATTGCCAAAATAAGGGGACATTGTGTATTGTGGGAAATATTTGATCATGAAGCAGTGAATATATGTTAATTCCATTGGATGCAAATTGTAGTAGTTCATGAAATCTTGGGTGAGAGCTAGGTTTTAATTGTGCTAAGTTTTCTTTGTAACAGTCAACAATACATCTAGTTATCAAGTATGACAAACAAACAAACTAGCTGGTCATCAATAGTACATTGTTCCTATA
>VDFB02307714.1:0-20782 GCA_007258455.2 Sequoia sempervirens | reverse complement strand
CCAATATTTTGATTTTCCGAAAAAAAATTGTTTCATGGATTTTATTTTTGAGGAGTTCTTACATGTTGGCGAAAAATTAGTTTTTCGAAAAGAGGACAATCTAGGTCTACTCAAAATGACATTCTCTACAAAACCCATTTAACAGATATTTCATAAAAAGATTTAAAAAATGAATGATCTGGGTCTCTTTAGCACACAAGCACTTATAAAACCCACATTTTTTGTTTTCCCCAAAAATAATAATTGTAGATTCTTTTTTTGTGGGGTTCTTGAATGTTGGTGAAAATTAGTTTTTTGAAAAAAGGACGATATGGGTCTACTCAAAACGACTTTCTCTACAAAACCCATTTCTCATATTTTCATAAAAAAATTCAAAAAATTTGCTTCTATTATGTCTATTGCTTCTACTTCTAGAAAAAATCTATCCTTTTCAAAAAACGGACGATCTGTGTCTCTTTAGCATACGAGCACCTATAAAACGTATATTTCGATTTTCCCAAAAAGGAAATTGTTTCGTGGATTCTATTTTTGAGGGGTTCTTGCATGTTGGTGAAAAATTAGATTTTCAAAAAAATGACAATCTGGGTCTACTTAGAATGACATTCTCTACAAAAGCCATTTCTCAAATTTTTCGTAAAAAGATTGAAAAAATTTGCATTTGTTACCTCTACTATTTCTACATTTCAAAAAAATCACTCTTTTTCAAAAACAACTTATTTTGTCAAAAAATGGACGAGTAGGGTCTACTCATAATGACATTTTCCACAAAACTCATTTTTCTCATTTTTCATAAAAAAGTTCAAATAATTTTCCTATGTTACCTCTACTCCCTGTACTTTTCAAAACAATCTATCTTTTTTAACTTATTTTTTCAAAAAATGGACGATCTGGGTCTCTTTAGCACAAACACCTATAAAACGGATATTTTCAATTTTCCAAAAAAATTGTTTCGTAGATTTTATTTTTGAGGGTTTCTTGCATGTTGGTGAAAAATTATTTTTTCGAAAAAAGGACGATCTAGGTCTTCTCAGAATGACATTCTCTACAAAACCCATTTCTTAGATTTTTCCATAAAATGATCCAAAAAATTTGCCTTCTTTACCTCTACTACTTCTACTTTTGAAAAAAAAAATCCTTTCCTAGAATAACATACTGTTTAAAGAAATGGATGATTAGGATCTCTTTAGCACATGAGCACCTATAAAATCCGTATTTTGATTTTCCCCAAAAAAAAAATTGTTCTGTTGATTTTATGAGGGTGGTGAAAAAATAATTTTTCGAAAAAAGGATGATTTGGGTCTACTCAGAACGACATTCTCTACAAAACTCATTTCTCAGATTTTTCACGAAAAGATTCAAAAAATTTGCTTATGTTTACCTCTTCAGCTTCTACTTTTTTCAAAAAAATATCTTTTTCAAGAACAACTTATTTTTCAAAAAAACGGATGATCTAGGTCACTTGAGCACACGAGCACCTATCAAACCCATATTTTCAATTTTCCTAAAAATAAATTGTATCGTAGTTTCTATTTTTGAGGGGTTCTTGCATGTTGGTGAAAAATTAGTTTTTCAAAGAAAGCACATTTGAGTCTACTCAGACTGACATTCTGTACAAAACCCATTTCTCAGATTTTTCATTAAAAGATGCAAAATTTTTGCCTTTGTTACCTCTACTACTTCCACTTTGCAAAAAGATCTATGTTTTTCAAAAAGAAATAATTTCAAAAATCAAATTATCTGGGTATATTTAGCACACGAGCACCTATAAATCCCATATATTTTATTTTCCCAAAAAAAATGTTTTTCGTAAATTCTATTTTTGAGGGGTTCTTGCATGTTGGTGAAAGATTACTGTTTCAAAAAAAGTATGATCTAGATTTACTCATAATGACATCTCTACAAAACAAATTTCTCAGATTTTTCATTAAAAGATTCAATAAATTTGCCCCTGTTACCTATATTGCTTCTACTTTTCAAAAAAATCTCTCTTTTAAAGCGAACGATCTGAATCTCTTTAGTATAGGAGAGTATATAAAATATTTTTGATTTTCCCCAAAAAAACTCTTTCGTAGATTCTATTTTTGAGGTGTTCTTGCATGATGGTGAAAAATTAGTTTTCGAAAAAAGGACGATCTGGGTATACTCAGAATGACATTCTCTACGAAACCCATTTCTCGGATTTTTTATAATAAGTTTTAAAAAAATTCCCTCTATTACCCCTATTGCTTCTACTTTTCAAAAAATCTATCTTTTTCAACAACAACTTATTTTTTCAAAAAACAGACGATCTAGATGACCTTTAGCACACGCGCACCTATAAAACCCATATTTTGAATTTTCCCCCAAAAAATTGTTTTGTAGATTCTATTTTTGAGGGGTTCTTGTATGTTGGTGATAATATGTGTACATAATGCACACCTACAGTGTAATCCATAATCGTAGTCACCAAACTTTATCCATGGCCCACAAAAACTCAAACACGAGTGGTTTCATAAATGGGGCTACAAATCCATCAAAAAATGAAGGTTCGCAAAAGGTGATAGAAAATACACCTATAGATTGCACAACTATAGTGTAGTCACCGAAGTTGATCTATGGCCCACGAAAACTTAAAATGAACCAGTTTGCTAAATGGGGCTATATCTCAACAAAAAATGAAGGTTCATGAAAGGAAATAGAAAATACACATTCAAAATAGGCAACTACGGTGCAATCCACAATCATAGTCACCAAAGTTGACTGATAGCCCATGAAAACTCAAACATGAGTGGTTTCCTACATGCAGCTATAACTTAACAAAAAATGAATGTTCACGAAAGGTGATAGAAAATACACGTATAGATTGGACAACTACAGTGTAATCCACAATTGTAGTAACCAAAGTTGATCGATGGCGAAAAAAAGTCAAACTCGAGCGGTTTCCTAAATGCGGCTATAAAATAAAAAAAATGAAGGTTTGTGAAAAGAGATTAAAAATATGTGTACAAAATGTACAACTATAGTACAATACACAATCGTAGTCACCAAACATGAGCAGTTTCTTAAGTGCGGCTATAACACAACAAAGAATGATGGTTCACAAAAGGGAATAGAAAATACGTGTATGGAATGCACAACTACAGTCTAATCCACAATCATAGTCACGAACACGAGCGGGTTCCTAAATGCGGCTATAACTCAATAGAAAATGAAGGTTCGCGAAAGGCAATAGAAAATATGCGGATAGAATGCACAGCTAGAGTGTAATCCACAAGCGTAGTCACCCAAGTTGATTGATGGCCCATGAAAACTCATACTCGATCGGTTTCGTAAATGAGGCTATAAGTCAACAAAAAATGAAGGTTCGCAAAATGCCATAGAAAATACGTGAATAGAATGCACAAATACAGTGCAATCCACTATCGTAGTCACCAAAGTTGATTGATGGCCCACGAAAACTCAAACACGAGTAGTTTCAGAATTGCAGCTATAGAAAATACATGTATAGAATGCAAAACTACAGTGTAATCCACAATCGTAGTCACCGAAGTTGATCAATTGCCCACGAAGTCTCAAACACGAGTGATTTCGTAAATGCGACTATAACTCAACAAAAAATGAAGGTTCACGAAAAGCGATAGAAAAGACACGTACAAAACATACAATTATAGTGCAATCCACAATCATAGTAACCAAAGGTGATTTATGGCCCATGAAAACTCAAACACGAGCATTTTCTAAATGCAGCTATAACTCAAAAAAATTGAAGGTTCATGAAAGGCACTTAAAATTATGCATATATCATGTACAACTACAGTACAATCCATAATCGTAGTCACCAAAGTTTATCGATGGACCACGAAAACTCAAACATGAGCGGTTTTTGAAATGTGGCTATAACTCAACAAAAAATAAAGGTTCGCAAAAGGCAATAGAAAATATGCATATAGAATGGACAACTACAGTGTAATCAACAAGCGTAGTCACCAATGTTGATTGATGGCCCATGAAAAGTCAAACTCGAGTGGTTTCCTAAATGCAGCCATAACTCAAAACAAATGAAGATTCGTGAAAGGCCATGGAAAATACGTGTATAGAATGGACAATTACAGTGCATTCCACAATCGTAGTCACCAAACTTGATCGATGGCGCACGAAAACCAAAACTCGTTTCCTAAATGTGGCTATAACGCAACAAAAAATGAACGTTTAATGAAAGGCAAGAGAAAATATGCTTACAAAATGGACAACTTCAGTGTAATTCGCAAGCGTAGTCACCATAGTTGATCGATGGCCCACAAAAACTCAAACATGAGCATTTTCTTAACTACGACTTTCTCAAAACGACAAATGAAGGTTTGTGAAAAGCGATAGAAAATACGCGTACAAAATGCACAACTATAGTGTAATCTAGTATAATAGTCACCAAAGTTGATCGATGGCCCACAAAAACTCAAATTCGATTGATTTCCCAAATGTGGCTATAACACAAAAAAACTGAAGGTTTCATTAAAGGCGAGAGAAAATATGTGTACAAAATGGACAACTTTAGTACAGTTCGCATTCGTAGTCACCATAGTTAATCAATGGCCCACGAAAACTCAAACATGAGCAGTTTCCTAATTGCGACTATAACAAAACAATAAATGAAACTTCGTGAAAGGCGATAGAAAATACATGTACAAAATGCACAACTACAATGTAATCTAGAATCATAGTCACCAAAATTGATCGATGGCCCACAAAAACTCAAACACGAGCGGTTCCCCAAATGCAGCTATAACTCAACAAAAAATGAAGGTTCATGAAAGGCAATAGAAAATACACATACAAAATGGGCAACTACAGTGCAATGCACAATCGTAGTCACCAAAGTTGATTGATGGCCGATGAAAACTCAAATATGAGCATTTTCCTAAATGCGGCTATAACACAATGAAAAAATGAAGATTCGTGAAAGGCGATTAGAAATATTCTTACATAATGTACAACTACAGTAGAATCCACAATTGTAGACACCAAAGTCTATCAATGGCCCAAAAAAACTCAAACACGAGTGGTTTCCTAAGTGCATCTATAACTTAACAAAAAATGAAGGTTCGTGAAAGGCGATAGACAAGTGTATAGAATGCACAACTATAGTGTTATCTAGAATCGTAGTCACCAGAGTTTATCGATGCCCCACAAATAACTAAAAAATGAGCGGTTTCCTAAATGTGGCTATAACTCAACAAAAATTGAAGGTTCACGAAAAACGATATAAAATACGCCTATACAATGCACAACTACAATGTTTAATCGACAAGCATAGTCACCGAAGTTGATCGATGGCCCACGAAAACTCAAACTCAAGCAGTTTCCTAAATGCGGCTATAACTGAAACATAAAATGAAGGTTCGCAAAAGGTGATAGAAAATACATGTGCATAATAGACAATTACAGTGCAATCCAAAATCATAGTCACCAAGGTTGATGGATGGCCAACAAAAACTCAAACATGAGCGGTTTCCTAAGTGCAGCTATATAACTCAACAAATAATATAAGTTCACAAAAGACAAAAGAAAAATATGTGTATAGAATGCACAACTACAATGTAATCCACAATTGTAGCCACCAAAGTTGATCGATGGCCCATGAAAACTCAAACATGAGTGTTTTCCTAAATGCGACAATAAATAAAAAATAAAAATGAAGGTTCAAGAAAGTCAATTAAAAAATATGCATATAGAATGCAGAACTATAGTACAATCCAAAATCACAATCACCAAAGTTGATTTATGGCACACAAAAACTCAAACACGAGCATTTTCCTAAATGCGGCTATAACTCAACAAAAAATTAAGGTTCACGAATGTCGATAGAAAATACCTGTACAGAATGGACAACTATAGTGCAATCCACAATCGTAGTCACCAAAGTTGATGGATGGCCCATGAAAACTCAAAGACGAGTAGTTTCCTATATGTGGCTATAACAAAGCAAAAAATGAAGGTTCACGTAAGGCAATAGAAAATACAGGTATATAATGGACAACTACAGTGCAATCGTAGTCACCAAAGTTGATCGATGGTCCATGAAAACTCAAACATGAGCGGTTTCCTAAATGTGGCTATAACTGAAGAAATAATGAAGGTTCCCCAAAGGCAATAGAAAGTATGCGTATAAAATGAAAAACTACAGTGTAATCCACAAGCGTAGTCACCAAAGTTAATCGATGGCCCACGAAAACTCAAACTCGAGCATTATCCTAAATGCGGCTATAGCTCAACAAAAAATAAAGGTTCACGAAATGCGATAGAAAATACGTGTACAAAATGAGCAACTACAGTGCAATCCAAAATCGTAGTCACCAAAGCTAATCGATGGTGCACGAAAACTCAAACACGAGCCGTTTATAAGTTCAAGTATAAGTTAATAAAAGTTGAAGGTTCGAGAAAGCTGATAGAAAATATACCTATAGAATGCAAAATTATAGTGTAATCCACAATCGTAGTCACCAAATTTGATCGATGGCCCACGAAAACTCATACACAAGCATTTTCCTAAATGTGGCTATAACTCAAAAAAAAATTAAGGTTCGTGAAACGTGATTAAAAACTCAAACATGAGCAGTTTCCTAAGTGTGCTTATAACTCAATAAAAAAAGATGGTTCATGAAAAGGGATAGAAAATACACTAATAGAATGCACAGCTACAGTGTAATCCACAGTCACAGTTACCAAAGTTTATCGATGGCCAACAAAAACTCAAACGTGAGTGGTTTCCTAAATGCGCTATAAATAAACAAAAATTAAGGTTCACGAAAGGCAATAGAAAATTAACATTCATAATGCACAACTACTATACAATCCACAATTGTAGTCATCAAAGTTGATTGATGGCCCACGAAAACTCGAAAAATGAGCGGTTTCCTAAGTGCAGCTATAACTAAACGAATAATGAAGGTTCGTGAAAGTGATATAAACTGCGCATATAGAATGCACAACTACAGTGTAATCCATAATTGTAGTCACCAAAGTTGATCGATGGCCCATGAAAACTCAAAAACGAGCGTTTTGCTAAATGCGGCTATAACTCAACAAAAAATAAAGGTTCGTGAAAGGCGATTAAAAATATTTGTACATAATGGACAACTAAGTACAATCCACAATCATAGTCACCAAAGTTGATCGATGGCCTACGAAAATAAAAACTCGAACAGTTTCCTAAGTGTGGCTATAACTCAAAAAAAATGAAGGTTCGCGAAAGGGGATAGAAAATACACTTATAGAATTCACAACTACAATGTAATCCACAATCATAGTCACCAATGTTGATCGATGGCCCAAAAATCTCAAACACGAGCGGTTACTTCAGAGGAGCTATAATTTAACAAAAAATGAGGGTTCAGAAAAAGCGATAGAAAATACGCCTATAGAATGCCCAACTACAATGTAATCCACAAGCATAGTCAGCAAAGTTGATCGATGGCCAACGAAAACTCAAACTCGAGCTGTTTGCTAAATGTAGCTATAACTCAACAAAAAATGAAGGTTCGCAAAGGTGATAGAAAATACATGTAGAAAATGGACAACTACAGTGCAATAAACAATCGTAGTCACCAAAGTTGATCAATGGCCCAAGAAAACTCAAACACAAACCGTTTGCTAAGTGCGGCTATAACTCAACGAAAAATGAAGGCCAGCGAAAGCTGATAGAAAATAGGGCTATATAATGCACAACTATAGTACAATCCACAATCGTAGTCACTAAAGTTCATCAATGGCCCATGAAAAATGAAACATGAAACTGCTCATTTTTCATAGATTCTATTTTTAAGGGATTCTTGGATGTTGGCAAAAAATTAGTTTTTCAAAAACAGGACAATTTGGATCTACTCAGAACAACATTCTCTACAAAACCCATTTCTCTTCTTTTTCATAATAAGATTCAAAATATTTGCCTCTATTACCTCTACTGCTTCTACTTTACAAAAAAATCTATCTGTTTCAAGAAAAAAATAATTTGAAAAAACAGACGATCTAGGTCTCTTTACACACGAGCACCTACAAAACCCATATTATTTATTTTCCCAAAAAAAATTGTTTCATAGATTTTATTTTTGAGGAGTTCTTGCATGTTGGTGAAAAATTAGTTTTTCGAAAATAGGACAATCTGGGTTTACTCAGAATGACATTCTGTACAAAACCAATTTCTCAGTTTTTTCACAAAAAAGATTTAAATTTTTTGCCTCTATTACCTCTATTGTTTCCACTTTTCAAAAAAACCTATCTTTTTCAAAAACAAATAATTTGAAAAAATGGATGATCTGGGTCTTTTTAGCACATAGGCAACTATAAAACCCATATTTTTTATTTTCCCCAAAAAAAATGTTTCCTAGGTTCTATTTTTGAAGGGTTCTGCATGTTGGTAAAAAATTAGTTTTTCGAAAAAAGGAAGATTTGGGTGTTCTCAGAACAACATTCTCTACAAAACCCATTTCTCAAATTTTTCATAAAAAGATTGAAAAAGATTGCCTCTATTGCTTCTACTTTTCAAAAAAATCTATCTTTTTCAAGAACAACTTATTTTTTTTAAAAACGGACGATCAGGGTCTCTTGAGCACACGGGCACCTATCAAACCCATATTTTGATTTTCCCAAAGAAAAATTGTTTCGTAGATTCTATTTTGGAGGGGTTTTTTAGTGTTGGTGAAAAATTAGATTTTCAAAAAAATGATGATCTGGGTCTACTAAGAATGACATTCTCTACAAGACTTATTTCTCAGATTTTACACAAAAAGATTCAAAAAGTTTTCCTCTGTTACCTGTACTGCTTCTACTGTTAAAAAAAATCTCTTTTTCAAGAAAAACTTATTTTTTCAAAAACCGGACAATCTTGTGTCTTGAGAACACGAGCACCTATAAAACCCATATTTCGATTTTCCCCAAAAAAAATATTTCGTGGATTCTATTTTATAAAAAGAGGACAATATGGGTCTAAGCATAATAACATTCTCTACAAAACCCATTTCTCAATTTTTTTATAAAAAGATTTTAAAAAATTTCCTCTGTTACCTCTATTACTTCTACTTTTCAAAAAAATCAATTTTTTTCAAGAACAACTTACTTTTTCAAAAAATGGACTATCTGCGTCTTTCAGCACATGAGCACCTATAAAACTCATATTTTCGATTTTCCTAAAAAATAAATTGTATCGTAGATTCTTTTTTTGAGGGGTTCTTGCATGTTGGTGAAATATTAGATTTTCAGAAAAATGACGACCTGGGTCTACTAAGAATGAAATTGTCTACAAAACCCATTGATCCCATTTTTCATAAAAAGATTTAAAAAAAAATCCTATGTTACCTCTACTACTTCTACTTTTCAAAACAATCTCTTTTTCAAAAACAACTTATTTTTTCAAACAACGGACGATCTGGTTCTCTTTAGCACATGAGAACCTCTAAAACCCATATTTTTTACTTTCCCAAAAAAAAAAGTTTCATAGATTCTATTTTTGAGGGGTTCTTGCATGTTGGTGATAATATGTTTATAGAATGCACACCTACAGTGTAATCCACAATCGTAGCAACCAAAGTTTATCAATGGCCGACAAAAACTCAAACACGAGAGGTTTCATAAATGTCGTTATAACTCAACGAAAAATGAAGGTTTGCGAAAGGCGATAGAAAATACGCCTATAGAATACACAACTACAGTGTAATCCACAAGTGTAGCCACCAAAGTTGATCTATGGCCCACGAAAACTCAAAATTGAGCTGTTTCCTAAATGGGGCTATAAGTCAACAAAAATTGAAGATTCGCGAAAGGTGATAGAAAATACACGTACATAATGGGCAAGTACAGTGCAATCCACATTCGTAGTCACCAAAGTTGATTGATGGTCCATGAAAATTCAAACACAACCGGTTTCCTAAATGTGGCTATAACTAAATAAAATATGCATATAGATTGCACAACTACAGTTTAATCCACAAGCGTAGTCACCAAAGTTGATCAATGGCCCATGAAAACTCAAACTCCAGCGGTTTCCTAGATACGTCTGCAACTCAACAAAAAATGAAGGTTCACAAAAGGTGATAGAAAATAAGCGTACAAAATGGAGAACTAGAGTACAATCGACATTCGTAGTCACCAAAGTTGATCGATGACCCATGAAAACTCAAAAACGAGTGGTTTCCTAAGTGCAGATATAACTCAACGAAAAATGAAGGTTCATGAAAAGTGATAGAAAAGATGCGTATAGAATGTACAACTATAGTGAAATCCACAATCTTAGTCACCAAATTCATCGATGGCCGACGAAAAGTCAAACATGAGCGGTTTCCTAAGTGTGGCTATAACTCAATGAAAAATGAAGGCTCATGAAAAGCAATAGAAAATTTGCGTATAGAATGCACAACTACAGTGTAATCCACAATATTAGTCACCAAAGTTGATCAATGGCCAAAAGGCGATAGAAAATACATGTACAAAATGGACAACTATAGTGCAATCCACAATCGTACTCACTAAAGCTGATTGATGCCCCGTGGAAACTCAAACACGAGTGATTTCCTTAGTGCTGCTATAACTCAACGAAAAATGAAGGTTTACGAAAGGCAATAGAATATACGTGTATAAGATGCACAACTACAATTTAATAAAAAATCGTAGTGACGAAAGTTGATCGATGGCCTACAAAAACTCAAGCACGAGCGTTTCCCTAAATGTGGCTATAACTGAACAAAAAATTAAGGTTTGTGGAAGGAAATTAAAAATATGCATACATAATGTACAACTACAGTACAATCCACAATTTTACTCACCAAAGTTGATTAATGCCCCACAAAAACTCAAACATGAGCGGTTTCCTAAATGCGGCTATAACTCAACAAAAAATGAAGGTTCGTGAAAGGCGATAGAAAATATGCGTATAGAATGTACAACTATAGTGTAATCCACAAACGTAGTTGGTGAAAAATAAGTTTTTCAAAACAGGACGATCTTGGTCAACTTAGAATGGCATTCTCTACAAAACCCATTTCTCAAATTTTTCATAAAAAAATTCAAAAAATTTGCCTCTATTACCTCTACTACTTTTCAAAAAAGTCTATCTTTTTCAAGATCAACTATTTTTTTCAAAAAATCGACGATTATTGTCTCTTGAGCACACGAGCACCTATTAAACGCATATTTCGATTTTCCCGAAAATAATTTTTTTTTATATTCTTTTTTTGAGGAGTTTTTTCATGTTGGTGAAAAATTAGTTTTTCAAAAATAGGACGATCTAGATGTACTCAGAATGACATTCTCTACAAAACCCATTTCTGAAATTTTTCATCAAAAGATTCAAAAAAATTTCCTTTGTTACCTCTACTACTTCTACTTTTCAAAATAATCTATCTTTTTCAAGAACAACTTATTTCTTCAAAAAATGGACGATCTTGATCTCTTTAGCACACAAGCACTTATAAAACCTATATTTTTTATTTTCCAAAAAAAAATGTTTCATAGATTCTAGTTTTGAGGGGTTCTTGCATGTTGGTGAAAAACTAGTTTTTTGAAAAAAGGATGATCTGAGTTTACTCATAACGACATTCTCTACAAAACCCATTAATTGGATATTTCATAAAAAGATTCAAAAAAATTGGCAATGTTACCTCTACTACTTATACTTCTCAAAAAAATATATCTTTTTCAAGAACAACTTATTTTTTCAAAAAGCAGACGATTTGGGTTTCCTAAATGTGGCTATAAGTCAACAAAAAATGAAGGTTCACCAAAGGCAATAGAAAATAAGAGTACAAAATAGACAAATACAATGTATTCCACAATTGTAGTTAGCAAAGTTGATCGATGGCCCAAGAAAACTCAAACACGAGTGGTTTCCTAAGGTTGTTGAAAGGTCATGGCAAATAAGCATATAGAATGCACAACTTCAGTGTAATCCACATTCGTAGTCAACAAAGTTGATCGATGCCCCACAAAAACTCAAACATGAGCGTTTTCCTAAATGCAGCTGTAACTCAATAAGAAATGAAGGTTCGTTAAAGGCGATAGAAAATACCTGTAAAGAATGGACAACTATAGTGCAGTCAATAATTGTAGTCACAAAAAATGATCAATGGCCCATGAAAACTCAAACACGAGCGGTTTCCTAAGTGCGGCTATAGGTCAATGAAAAATGAAGGTTCCCGAAAGGAAATAGAAAATACGCGTATAGAATGCAAAACTACGGTGTAATCTACAATCGTTGTCACCAAAAGTTGATCGATAGCCCACAAAAACTCAGACATGAGCATTTTCATAAATGTGGTAATAACTAAACAAAAAATGAAGGTTCATGAAAGGTGATTAAAAAAATGTGTACATAATGCACAACTACAGTACATCCACAATCGTTGTCACCAAAGTTTATCAATGTCCCACAAAAACTCAAACACGAGTGGTTTCCTAAATGCGGCTATAACTGAACAAAAAAAGGAGGTTCGCGAAAGGGGATATAAAATACGCTTGCATAATGGACAAGTAGATTGCAATCCATTAATGTAGTCACGAAAGTTGATCGATGGCCTATGAAAACTCAAACACAAGCAGTTTTCTAAGTGCGTGTATAACTCAATGAAAAAATGAAGGTTCTAGAAAGGCGATTGAAAATACATGTATAGAATGCACAACTATCTTGTAATCCACAATTGTAGTCACCACAGTTGATCGGTATCCCACAAAAAATGAAACACGAGCGGATTCCTAAGTTCAGCTATACTAACCAAAAAATGAAGGTTTAAGAATGGAAATAGAAAATGCGTATATAGAATGCATAACTACAGTGTAATCCACAATTGTAGTCACCAAAGTTGATAGACGGGCAACGAAAAAATGCGTGCATAGAATGCACAACTACAACATCCACAATCATAGTCACCAAAGTTGATTGATGGCCCGAGAAAACTCAAACACGAGCGGTTTCCTAAGTGCGGCTATAATTCAACGAAAAGATGAAGGTTCGCGAAAGGTGATAGAAAATACACGTATAGAAAGCACAACTACAGTGCAATCCACAATCATAGTCACCAAAGTTAATCGATGGCCCACAAAAACTCAAATACGAGCGTTTTTCTAAATGTGACTATAACTAGACAAAAAATAAAGGTTCGTGAAAGGCAATTAATAATATGCGTACAAAATGCACAACTATAGTACAATCTAGAATCATAGTCACCAAATTTGATTGATGGCCCATGAATACTCAAACATGAGCAGTTTCCAAAGTGCGGCTATAACTCAATGAAAGATGAACGTTCGTGAAAGGCGATAGAAAATATGCATGTAGAATGCAAAACTACAGTGCAATCCACATTCGTAGTCATGAAATTTGATCGATGGCCAACAAAAACTCAAACACGAGCATTTTACTAAGTGGGGCTATAACTCAACAATTTTTTTGGGTAAAATAAAAAATATGGAAAATACACAGTAATAGCATTTTTCATAGAAAGATTCAAAAAAATTGCCTTTGTTACCTCTACTACTTCTACTTTTCAAAAAAATCTCGTTTTTTCAAAAACAACTTATTTTTTCATAAAACGGATGATCTGGGTCTCTTTATAACATGAGCATCTATAAAACCCATATTTTGAATTCTCCCAAAAAATATTGTTTCGTAGATTCCATTTTTGAGGGGTTCTTGCATGTTGATGAAAAATTAGTTTTTCCAAAGAAGAACAATATGGGTTTACTCAGAATGACATTCTCTACAAAAACCATTTCTTAGGATTTTTCATAAAAAAGATTCATAAAATTTGCCTCTTTACCTCCCCTACTTCTACTTTTCAAAAAAAATTATCTTTTTGAAAAAAAATAGTTTTTTTTCAAAAACCGGACGATCTGGGTCTCTTGAGCACACGAGTACCTATAAAACCCATATTTTCAATTTTCCCAAAAAAAATGTTTTGTAAATTCTATTTTTGAGGGGTTCTTGCATGATGGTGAAATATTAGTTTTTTTAAAAAATGACGATCTGGGTCTACTAAGAATAACATTATCTACAAAACCCATTTAAAAAATGGATGATCTGGGCCTTTTTAGCACATCCTACCTATAAAACCGATCTTTTTGATTTTTCAAAAAAAATTGTTTTGTAGATTCTATTTTTGAAGGGTTCTTGCATGTTGGTGAAAAATTTGCTTTTCGAAAAAAGGACGATCTACATCTAATAAAAATAACATTCTCTACAAAACCCATTTATCAGATTTTCCTAAAAAAGATTCAAAAAATTTGCCTTTGTTACCTCTACTACTACTTTTCAAAAAAATCTATCTTTTACAAGAACAATTTTTTTCTAAAAAAAATGGATGATCTCAGTCTGTTGAGCACACGAGCACCTATAAAACCCATATTTTCTATTTTCCCAAAAATATTATATCATTGATTCTACTTTTGAGGAGTTTTTGCATGTTGGTGAAAATATGTGTATAAAATGCACACCTACAATGTAATCCACAATTGTAGTCACCAAAGTTTATTGATGGCCAACAAAAACTCAAACACGAGAGGTTTCATAAATGCCGTATAACTCAACAAAAAATAAAGGTTCGCGAAAGGCGATAGAAAATACACCTATAGAATGCACAAGTACAATGTAATCCACAAGCGTAGCCACCAAAGTTGATCTATGGCCCACAAAAACTCAAAATCGAGCAGTTTGCTAAATGGGGCTATAACTCAACAAAAAATGAAGGTTCATGAAATGTGATAGAAAATACACATACAGAAAAGTTGATCGATGGCCCATGAAAACTCAAACATGAGCGGTTACCTAAATGCAACAATAACTAAAAAAAAATGAAGGTTTAATAAAGGCGATAAAAATACGTGTAAAAAATGGACAACTACAATGCAATCCACATTCGTAGTCACCAAATTTATTGATGGTCCATGAAAACTCGAACACGAGCGGTTTCCTAAATGCTGCTATAACTCAACAAAATATGAAGGTTCGCAAAAGGTGATAGAAAATATGCATATAGATTGCACAACTATAGTGTAATGGACAAGCGTAGTCACAAAAGTTAATAGATGGCCAATGAAAACTAAAAAACATGAGCAGTTTAGTAAATTCTATAACTCAACAAAAAATGAAGGATCACAATAGGCAATAGAAAATATGCATACCAAATGGACAACTAAAGTGCTATCCGTATTCATAGTCACAAAACTTGATTGATGGTCTATGAAAACTCAAACACGTGTGGTTTCCTAAATGCAGCTATAACTCAACGAAATATAAAGGTTCGTGAAGGGCGATAGAAAATACACGTATAGATTGCACAACTACAGCGTAATCCACAATCGTAATCACCAAAGTTGATTGATGGCCCACAAAAACTCAAACACGAGCGGTTTCCTAATTGGAGCTATAACTCAAAGATAAATGAAGGTTCGTGAAAAGCGATAGAAAATATGCATATAGGATGCATAACTACATTGTAATCGACAATCGTAGTCACCTAAGTTGATCAATAGCCCACGAAAACCTAAACACGAGCGTTTTCCTAGATGCGGCTATAACTAAGAAACAATGAAGGTTCTTGAAAGGTGATTAAAAACATGCATACAAAATGCACAACTAAAGTACAATCCACAATCGTATTCACGAAAGTTGATTTATGACACACAAAAACTCACACACGAGTGGTTTCTTAAATGCGGCTATAACCTGAACAAAAAATGGAGGTTTGCGAAAGGCGATAGAAAATATGCGTATAGAATAGACAAGTAGAGTGCAATCCACAATCGTAGTCAGCAATGTTGATCGATGGCCCACAAAACTCAAACACGAGCATTTTATCAATGCGGTTATACATCAACATAAAATGAAGTTTAGTGAAAGGCGACTAAAAATATATGTAGACAATGCAAAACTAGAGTACAATCCGCAATCGTATTCACCAAAGTTGACTGATGGCCCACAAAATCTCAAACATGAGTGGTTTCCTAAATACGGATAGAACTCAACAAAGAAACACGAACGATTTCGTAAGTGAACAAACGGTTTCATAAGTGCACGAACGGTTTCATAAGTGCAGCTATAATTCAATGAAAAATGAATGTTCGCAAAAAGCGATAAAAAATACGTGTATAAAATGAACAACTACAGTGTAATCTACAATCGTAGTCAACAAAAATTGAAGGTTCGTGAAAGGCAATTAAAAATATGTGTACAAAATGCACAACTATAGCGTAATCCACAATCGTCATCACCAAAGTTGAATGATGGCCCACAATAACTCAAACATGAGTGATTTCCTAAATGTGGCTATAACTCAACAAAAAATGAAGATTCACGAAAGGCTATAGAAAATATGCTTACAAAATGGACAGGTACAGTGCAATCCTCAATCGTAGTCACTAGATCTAATTGATGGCCCATGAAAACTCAAACAAGAGCAATTTTCTAAGTGTGGCTATAACTCAACGAAAAATGAAGGTTCGCGAAAGGGGATAAAAAATACGTGTATAGAATGTACAACTACAGTGTAATCCACAATCGTAGTCGACTGACAACCCAAGAAAGCTGACACGGGCGTTTTCTGAAATTCGGCTATAACTCAAAAAAAAAAAGGTTTGTGGAAAATGATTAAAAATATGTGTATAGAATGCAGAAATATAGTACAATCCACAATCGTAGTCACCAAAGTTTATTGATGGCCTACAAAAACTCAAACACAAGCGATTTGCTAAATGTAGCTATAACTCAAGAAAAAAATGAAGGTTCGCGAAAGGCAATAGACAATTAGTGTTCATTGTGCACAACTATAATGCAATCCATACTCATAGTCACATAATTTGATTGATTGCCCACAAAAACTAAAAAGGGAGTGGTTTCCTAAATACGACTATAACTCAACAAAAAATGAATGTTTTTAAAAAGCGATTAAAAATATGTGTACAGAATGCACAACTATAGTACAATCCACAATCATAGTCACCAAAGTTGATCGATGGCCCATGAAAACTCAAATTCGAGCATTTTCCTAAATGCAGCTATAACTAAAAAAAAAAGAAGGTTTGCGAAGGGAAAAAGAAAATACACGTATAGAATGGACAACTTCAGTGCAATCCACAATCGTAGTCTCCAAAGTTGATCGAAGGTTCACGAAAACTCAAACATGAGCAGTTTCCTAAGTGCAGCGATAACTCAATGAAAAATGAAGGTTCAAAAAAGGTGATAGAAAATACGTGTATAGAATGCACAACTATAGTGTAAACCACAATCGTAGTCACCAAAGTTGATCGATGGCCCAGAAAAACTCAAACACGAGTGTTTTCCTAAATACGACTATAATGCAACAAAAAATGAATGTTCGTGAAAGCCAATTAAAAATATGCATACAAAATGCACAACTATAGTACAATCCAGAATTGTAGTCCACGAAATTTGATTGATGATGGCCTAGAAAAACTCAAACACGAGCGGTTTCCTAAGTGAAGTTATAACTCAACGAAAAATTAAGGTTCACGAAAGGCGATAGAAAATAAGCATATAAAATGCACAACTATAGTGTAATCCACAATTGTAGTCACCAAAGTTGATAGATAGCCCACGAAAACTGAAATACAAGTGTTTTCCTAAATTATATAACTCAACAAAAAATTAAGGTTCGTAAAACATGATTAAAAATATGCGTATAGAATGCACAACGATAGCACAATCGACAATCACAGTCACCAAAGTTTATCGATGGCCCAGAAAAACTCAAACATGAGCAGTTTACTAAATGTAGCTATAACTCAACAAAAAATGAAGGTTCGCGAAAGACGATAGAATGCACAAATACAGTCTAATCTAAAAGCGTAGTCACCAAATTTGATCAATGGCCCATGAAAACTCAAATTTGAGTGGTTTCCTAAATGTGGCTATAATTCAACTTAAATTACGGTTCAAAAAAGGTGAGAAAATATGCGTACAAAATGGACAACTATAGTGCAATCCACAATTGTAGTCACCAAAGTTGATGAATGGCCAACAAACACTCAAACACAAGCGTTTTAGTAAGTGGGGCTATAACTGAAAAAAAAAAAATTGGGAAAAAATAAAAGATATTGGTTTTATACACGTGTATAGGAGTTTTCATAGAAAGATTAAAAAAATTTCCCTTTGTTAAATCTACTTCTTCTTCTTTTCAAAAAATTCTACCTTTTTCAAAATCAACTTATTTTTTAAATAAACGGATGATTTGGGTCTATTTACAACATGAGAATCTATAAAACCTATATTTTCGATTTTCCTAAAAAATGTTGTTTCATAGATTCTATTTTAGAGGGGTTCTTGCATGTTGATGAAAAATTAGTTTTTTGAAGGGAGGACGATATGGGTCTTCTCAGAAAGACATTCTCTACAAAATCCATTTCTCAGATTTTTCATAAAAAAGATTCAAAAATTCTGCCTCTATTACCGCTACTACTAGTTGGTGAAAAATATGTTTTTCAAAAAAAGGACAATCTGGGGTCTACTCAGAATGACATTCTCTACAAAACTCATTTCTCAATTTTTTCATAAAAATATTCAAAAATTTGGCCTCTATTACCTCTACTACTTGTACTTTTAAAAAAAATCTATCTTTTTCGAGAACAACTATTTTTATCAAAAAATGGACAATTAGGGTTTCTTGAGCACACGAGCACCTATAAAACCTATATTTTGATTTTCCCAAAAAAAATTGTTTCATAGATTCTATTCTTGAGGAGGTTTTGCATGTTGTTGAAAATTTAGTTTTTCGAAAAACGACATTCTCTACAAAACCGATTTCTTAGATTTTAAAAAAAGATTCAAAAAGTTTGCCTCTATTACCTCTAAGGTTTCTACTAGAAAGTACGCATATGGAATGCACAATATAGTGTAATCCACTATCGCAGTCACCAAAGTTAATTTGGGGCCCACGAAAACTCAAACACGAGCGTTTTCCAAAATGCGGTTATAACTCAAGAAAAAATAAAGGTTCGTGAAAGGTGATTAAAAATATTTATATAAAATGCACAACTACAGTACAATCCACAATCGTAGTCATAAAAGTTGATTGATGGCCCACAAAAACTCAAACATGAGTGGTTTCCTAAATGCGGGTATAACTGAACAAAAAAAAAGGTCCGCAAAAGGAAATAGAAAATACCTATATAGAATGCACAACTACAATGTGATCCAAAATCGTAGTCGCCAAAGTTGATTGATGGCCCACTAAAACTCAAAAGCGAGCATTTTTCTAAATGCGGCTATCACTAAAAAAAATGAAGGTTCATGAAAGGCGAATAAAAATATGCATATAGAATGCACAACGATAGTACAATCCACAATCGTAATCACCAAAGTTGATCGTTGGCCCACAAAAATTCAAGCATGAGCGGTTTCATAAATGCGGCTATATAACTCAACAAAAAATAAAGATTCGCGAATGGTGATAGAAGATACATGTATAGAATGCATAGTGACAGTGTACAATCCACAATTGTAGTCACCAAAGTTGATTGATGGCACATGAAAACTCAAACATGAGCATTTTTCTAAATGCGGCTATAACTTTAAAAAAATGAAGGTTCGTGAAAAGCGATTAAAAATATGCTTACAAAATGCACAACTATGGTACAATCCGCAATCATAGTCACCAAAGTTGATCGATGGCCCACAAAAACTCAATCATGAGCGGTTTGCTAATTGCAACTATAAATAAACAAAAAATGAAGGTTCACGAAAGGCGATAGAAAATACGCATATAGAATGGACAACTATAGTGCAATCCACAATCGTAGTCACTAAAGTTGATTGGTGGGCCACAAAAACTCAAATATGTCTGGTTTCCTAAAAACAACTATAACTCAAAGAAAAATGAAGGTTCGCGAAAGGCGATAGAAAATACGCGTATAGAATGGACAACTACAGTGCCATCCACAATCGTAGTCACGAAAGTTGATTGATCACCCACAAAATTTTAAACATGACTGGTTTCCTAAATACGTAATCAACAAAAAATGAAGGATCATGAAAGGTGATAGAAAATATGTGTATAGAATGCACAACTATAGTGTGATCCAGAATGCGGCTATAACTCATAAGAAAATGAATGCTTATGAAAGGCGATAGAAAATGCACATACATAATGGAAAACTAAAGTGAATTCCACAAAGTCACCAAAGTTGATCGATGTCCCAAGAAAACTCAAACACGAGCCATTTCCTAAAAGTGGCTGTACTCAAAGAAAAATGAAGGTTCGTGCAAGGCGATAGAAAATACACATATACAATGCAGAACTACAGTGAAATCCATAATCGTTGTCACGAAACAAAAAATGAAGGTTCTTGAAAGACAATTAAAAATATGCATACAGAATACACAACTACTATACAATCCACAATCGTAGTCACAAAAGTTGATTGATAGCCCTAAAAAACTTAAAAATGAGCGGTTTCCTAAATGTGGCTATAACTTAATAGAAAATATGTGTATAGAATGCAAGACTATAGTGTAATCCATAATCGTAGTCACCAAAGTTGATCAATGGCCCACAAAAACTCAAACATGAGCGGTTTCCTAAATGCGGCTATAAGTTTGCTGACTACGATTATAGCTTGCATTATAGTTGTCAATGTAGTTGTGCATTCTATAATTGTATTTTCTATCACCTTTTGTGAACCTTCACTTTTCGTTGAGTTATAGTTGCACTTAAGAAACCGCTCATGTTTGAGTTTTGGTGGGCCATAGATCAACTTTTTTTTACTACAATTGTGGATTGCACTGTACTTTACATTATGTACTTATTTTTTC
>VDFB02307712.1:0-28902 GCA_007258455.2 Sequoia sempervirens | reverse complement strand
CATTTTGTATGCATATTTTTAATCATCTTTCATGAACCTTCATTTTTTGTTGAATTTTAGCCGTATTTAGGAAAATTCTTGTGTTTGAGTTTTCGTGGGCCATCGATCAAATTTGGTGAGTACGATTGCGGATTGTATTGTGGTTGTCCATTCTATATGCATATTTTCTATCGCCTTTTGGAAACCTTCATTTTTTGTTGTGTTATAGCCGCATTTAGGAAACCACTTGTGTTTGAGTTTTCATGGACCATTGATCAACTTTGGTGACTATGATTGTAGATTGCATTGTAGTTGTGCATTATGAATGCTATTTTTCTATTGCCTTTCGTGAACCTTCATTTTTTTGTTTAGTTATAGCTGCATTTAGCAAACCGCTCGTGTTTGAGTTTTTGTGGGCTATAGATCAACTTTTGGTGACTATGCTTCTGGATTACACTATAGTTGCACATTCTACATGCGAATTTTCTATCACCTTTCACGATCCTTCATTTTTTGATGAGTTATAGCTGCATTTAAGAAACTGCTCATGTTTGAGTTTTTGTGGGCCATCAATAAACTTTGGTGACTACGACTGTGGATTGTGACTACGGAAACTCAAACATGAGTGGTTCCGTAAGTTCAGCTATAACTCAACGAAAAATGAAGGTTCACGAAAGGCGATAGAGAATACGTGTATAGAATGCACAACTATGTTTTGAGTACACCTAAATCGTCCTTTTTTCGAAAAACTATTTTTTCCGCAAAATTGAAAAACCCCTAAAAAATAGAATATACAATTTTTTTTTTTTTGGAAAATAAAAATATATGGGTTTTATAGGTGCTTGTGTGCTAAAGAGACCCATATCGTATGTTTTTTGAAATTATTTGTTTTTCAAAAAGATAGATTTTTTTTTAAAAAGTGGAAGCAGTAGAGGTGACAAAGGCAAGTTTTTTGCATCTTTTTATGAAAAATCTGAGAAATGGGTTTTGTAGAGAATGTTATTATTATTAGACCCATATCGTCCTTTTTTTTGAAAAGATAATTTTTCACCAACATGAAAGAACTCCTCAAAAATAGAATCCACGAAATAATTTTTTTTTGAAAAATCAAAATATGGGTTTTATTGGTGCTCGTGTGCTCAAGAGACCAGATCGTTTGTTTTTGGAAAAAATGAGTTGCTGAATTTTTTTATTTTTTTATTTTATACTAGAAGCAGTAGACAAAACTAATTTTTCACCAACATGCAAGAACCCCTCAAAAATAGAATCTAGGAAACAATTTTTTTTGCAAAAATAAAAAATATGGGTTTTATAGGTGCTCGTGTGCTAAAGAGTCCTAGATCGTCTGTTTTTTGAAAAAAAATAGTTGTTTTTGAAAAAGATAGATTTTTTGAAAAGTAGTACTAGAAGTAATAGAGACAATTTTTTTTAATCTTATGACAAAAAATCTGAGAAATGGGTTTTGTAGAGAAAGTTGTTCTGAGTAAACCTAGATTGTCCTTTTTTTGAAAAATTAATATTTCACCAACATGCAAGAACCCCTCAAAAATAGAATGTACGGAACAATTTTTTTAGGGAAAATCAAACATATGGGTTTTATAGGGACTCATGTGCTCAAGAGACCTAGATCATTCGATTTTTGAAAAAATAAGTTATTTTGAGTAAATCCATATCATCCTTTTCTTGAGAACCTTGTTTTTTACCAAAATGTAAGAACCCCTCAAAAATAGAATCCACTAAACAATTTTTTTTTGCAAAATCGAAATATGGGTTTTATAGGTTCTCGCATGCTCATGAAACCCTAATCGTCCATTTTTTGAAAAAATAAGTTGTTCTTGAAAAACATAGATTTTTTTGAAAAGAAATAACAGTAGAGGTAACAAAAACAATTTTTTTGAATCTTTTTATGAAAAATTTGAGAAATGGGTTTCGTAGAGAATGTCATTCTAAGTAGACCCAGATCATCCTTTTCTCAAAAAACTAAATTTTCACCACCATGCAAAAACCCCTAAAAAATAGAATCCACGAAACAATTTTTTTCTTGGGAAAATCAAAATATGGGTTTTATAGGTGTTCGAATGCTAAAGAAACCTAGATCATCCATTTTTTTTAAAAGATAGATTTTTTTGAGAAGTAGAAGCTGTAGAGGTAACATAAGCAAGTTTTTTGAATCTTTTTATGAAAAATCTAAGATATGGGTTTTGTAAAGAATGTCATTTTTAGTGGACCCAAATCGTCCTTTTTTTGAAAAACTAATTTTCACCAACATGCAAGAACCCCCACAAAAATAGAATCTACAAAACATTTTTTTGGGGGAAAATTTAAAATATGGGTTTTATAAGTACTTGTGTGCTAAAGTGAACCAGATCATCCGTTTTTTGAAGAAATAAGTTGTTTTTGATCAAGATAATTTTTTTTGAGAAGTAGAAGCAGTAGAGGTAACAAAGAGAATTTTTTTGTATCTTTTTATGAAATATCTGAGAAATGGGTTTTGTAGAGAATGTCGTTCTGAGTAGACACAGATCGTCTTTTTTTCAAAAAACTAATTTTCCACCAACATGCAAGAATCCCACAAAAATAAAATCTACGAAACATTTTTTATTGGAAAATCAAGAATATAGGTTTTATAGGTACTCGTGTGCTAAACAAAGCCAGATCGTCCGTTTTTGAAAATAGACGATGTAAAAAAGATAGATTACAAAGTAGAAGCCGATGCAACAAAAGGCAAATTTTTAGAATTTTATAAAGAAATGGGTTTTGTAGAGAATGTCGTTTTGAGTAGATCCATATTGTCCATGTTTCAAAAAAAAAAAATTTCACCAACATGCAAAAATTCCTCAAAAATAGAATCTACGAAACAATTTTTTTTGGGAAAATCAAAATATAGGTTTTATAAGTGCTTGTTTGCTTAAGAGACCCTAATCATCCATTTTTGAAAAAATTAGTTGTTTTTGAAAAAGATATGGTTTTTTGAAAAGTAGAAGCAATAGAGGTAACAAAGGCAATTTTTTTGAATCTTTTTTATGAAAAATCTAGGAAATGGGTTTTGTAGAGAATGTCGTTTTGAGTAGATCTATATTGTCCATTTTTCAAAAAAATAATTTTTCACCAACATGCAAAAATTCCTCAAAAATAGAATCTACGAAACAATTTTTTTTGGGAAAATCAAAATATAGGTTTTATAAGTGCTCGTGTCCTCAAAAGACCCTAATCCTCCATTTTAAAAAAAATAAAGTTGTTTTTGGAAAAGATAGACTTTTTTGAAAAGTAGTAGTAGAGGTAACAGAGGCAAATTTTTTGAATCTTTTTATGAAAAATCTTAAAAATGGGTTTTTATAGAGAATGTCATTTTGAGTAAAACCCAGACCATCTTTATTTCAAAAAACTTATTTTTCACCAACTTGCAAGAACCCCTCAGAAAAAGAATCTATGAAACAATATTTTTGGAAACATTGAAAATATCGGTTTTATAGGTGCTCGTGTGCTGAAGACACCGAAATCGTCCATTTTTTGAAAATATGATTTTTTCTTGAAAAAGATAGATTTTTTTGAAAAGTAGAAGTAGTAGAGGTAATAGAGGCAAATATTTTGAATCTTTTTTATGAAAAATCTGAGAAATAGGTTTTCTAGAGAATGTCGTTTTGAGTAGACCCATATCGTCCTCTTTTTGAAAAACTAATTTTTCATTAATATGCAAGAACCCTTCAAAAATACAATCTATGATTGTATTTTTTTGGGAAAATGGAAAATATGGGTTTGATAGATGCTCATGTTGTAAAGAGACCCAGATCGTCCATTTAAAAAAAAAAAGTTCTTGAAAAGGATAGGTTTTTTTGAAAAGCAGAAGCAATAGAGGTAATAATAGAGGCATTTTTTTTTAATCTTTCTATGAAAAATCCTATACACATGTATGAAACCAATACTTTCTATTTTCTGAAAACAAAATTGTTGAGTTATAGCCCCACTTAGGAAAATGCTCTTGTTTGAGTTTTTGTCTGCATTTTGGATTACACTGTAGTTGTCCGTTTTGTATGCATATTTTCTATCACCTTTCTTGAACCTTCATTTTTTGTTGAGTTATAGCCGCATTTAGAAAACCGCTCGAGTTTGAGTTTTTGTGGGCCATCGAGCAAATTTGGTGACTACGCTTGTGGATTAGACTATAGTTGTGCATTTTATATGTGTATTTTCTATCGCCTTTTGCAAACCTTCATTTTTTGTTGAGTTATAGTTTCACTTTGGAAACCGATCGTGTTTGAGTTTCTGTGGGCCATCAATCAACTATGGTGACTATGATTGTGGATTGCATTGTAGTTGTCAATTATGTACACATATTTTCTATCACCTTTTGTGAACCTTCGGTTCTAGTTGAGTTATAGCCACATTTAGGAAACCGCTCGTGTTTGAGTTTTCGTGGGCCATTGATCAACTTTGGTGACAATGCTTGTGTATTACAATGTAGTTGTGAATTCTATACATGTATTTTCTATTGCCTTTTGAGAACCTTCATTTTTTTGTTGAGTTATAGCCGCATTTATGAAAACGCGAGTTTTAGTTTTCTTGGGACATCAATTGAATACGATTGTGGATTACACTATATTTGTGCATTCCATATGTGTATTTTCTATCGCCTTTCGCGAACCTTGATTTTTTCGTTGAGTTATAACCGCACTTAGGAAACCACTCATATTTCAGTTTTCATCGGCCATCGGTCAACTTTGGTGACTACAATTGTGGATTGCACTGTAGTTGTCCATTTTGTACATCTATTTTTTATCGCCTTTGACGACCCTTCATTTTTTTATGAGTTGTAACCACATTTAGGATACCGCTTGAGTTTGAGTTTTTCGTGGGCCATCAATCAACTTTCGTGACTAAGCTTGTGGATTACACTATAATTGTGCATTCTATATGCATATTTTCTATCGCCTTTCGCGAACGTTCATTTTTTGTTGAGTTATAGCTGCAATTAGAAAACTACTCATGTTTGAGTATTTGTAGGCCATCGATCAACTTTTGTGTCTACGATTGTGGATTGTACTATAGTTGTGCATTATGTACGCATATTTTTAATCTCCTTTCATGAACCTTGATTTTTTTTTGAGTTATAGTTGTGTTTAGGAATATATTCGTGTTTGAGTTTTCGTGGGCCATCAATCAACTTTGGTGATGTTGTTTGTGGAATACACTGTAGTTGTGCATACTATACCCGTATTTTCTCTCGTGTTTCGAGAACCTTCAAGTTTCGTTGAGTTATAGTTGCAGTTAGTAAACCGTTCATGTTTGAGTTTTCGTAGGCTATCGATGAACTTTGCTAACTACAATTGTGGATTGCACTATAGTTGTCCATTATGTACATGTATTTTCTTTCGCCTTTCATGATGTTCAATTTTGATTGAGATATAGTTGCACTTAGGAAACCGCTCATGTTTGAGTTTTCATAGGCCATCGATGAACTTTGCTAACTACGATTGTGGATTGCACTGTAGTTGTCCATTCTATACATGTATTTTCTTTCAGCTTTCGTGACCTTCAATTTTCATTGAGTTATACTTGCACTTAGGAAACTGCTCATGTTTGAGTTTTCGTAGGCCATCGATGAACTTTGCTAACTATGATTGTGGATTGCACTGTAGTTGTCTGTTCTATACGTGTATTTTCTATTGCCTTTCATGAACCTTCATTTTTTGTTTAGTTATAGCGGCATTTAGGAAACCGCTCATGTTTGATTTTTCGTGGGCCAACAATCAACTTTGGTAACTACGCTTGTGGATTACACTATAGAAGCATTCTATACGTGTATTTTCTATCACCTTTTGTGAACATTCATTTTTTATTGAGTTATAAGGCGCCTTTGAGAAGCCTTCGTGTTTGAGTTTTAAAATTGGGCCATCCCGATCAACTTTGGTGACTATGATTCAGGATTGCAATGTAGTTGTCCATTCTGTACAGATATTTTCTATTGCCTTTTGTGAACCTTCATTTTTTGTTGAGTTATAGCCGCATTTGGAAAATACGCATGCAAAATGGACAACTACAGTGCAATCCACAATCGTAGTCACCAAAGTTGATCGATGGTTCATGAAAACTGAAAAAAGAGCGGTTTCCTAAGTGCAGTTATAACTCAACAAAAAGGTTCCACCAATCCCTAATTAAAAATATGCGAACAAAATGCACAACTACAGTAAAATCCAGAGTCATAGTCCCCAAAGTTGATTGATGGCCTAAAAAAACTCAAATACGATCAGTTTCCTAAATAAGATTATAACTCAACAAAAAAGGAAGGTTCACAAAAGGCTATAGAAACTACTCATACAAAATGGAGAAGTACAGTGCAATGGATGATCATAGTCATGAAAGTTGATCGATGGCCCACAAAAACTCAAACACAAGCAGTTTCCTAAGTGAAGGTATAACTCAACAAAAAATGAAGGTTCACGAAAGGCGATAGAAAATATGCGGATAGAATGCACAACTACAGTGTAATTCACAATCGTAGTCACTAAATTTCATCAGTAGCCTACGAAAACTCAAACACAGGCATTTTCCTAAATTATAACTCAGCAAAGAATGAAGGTTAGGTGAAGGTCATTAAAATATGTGTACAAATACACAACTTATGAAATACAATCCACAATATTAGTTACCAAGAGATTGTTTGATAGCCAACAAAATCTCAAACATGAGGCGATTCTAAATAAGCCTATGGCTTTCAACAAAATATGAAAGGTTCATGAAGAGCAATAGAAAATACTGCATATAAGCATACAGCTACGATTGTAATCCACAAAGGTACTTGAGAAATTTATTCGTGTACAAAACTCAAACTTGGTGAGTTTCCTACATTTGGCTATAACTCAAGAAAAATAAGTTGTAGCGATAAATATCGCGTGCGTAATGAACGGCACATTACACTTCACAATTGTAGTCGCAAAGAGACCAATCAATAATTGCACAAGAAAACTCAAACACGTATCTAGTGAATATCGGTCATAGTCACCAAAGTTGATTGATGGCCCACAAAAACTCAAACACGAGCATTTTACTAAGTAGGGTCTTAACTCAAAACAATTTTATTGGGAAAATAAAAAATATTGGTTTTATACACGTGTATAGGATTTTTCATTGAAAGATTAAAAAAAATTGCCTTTGTTACCTCTACTACATCTACTTCTCAAACAAATGTATCATTTTCACGAAAAACTTATTTTTTCAAAAAATGGACGATTTGGGTCTCTTCAGCACATGAGCATCTATAAAACTGATATTTTTTTATTTTCCCAAATAAAATTGTTTCATAGATTCTATTGTTGAGGGGTTCTTGCAAGTTAGTGAAAAATCACTTTTTCGAAAAAAGGAAGATCTGGGTTTACGCAGAATGACATTCTCTACAAAACCCATATTTCGATTTTCATTTTTTTTTGAGTTATAGCCATAAATTTTTTGTTGAGTTATAGCCGCATTTAGGAAACCGATCGAGTTTGAGTTTTCATGGGCCATTGATCAACTTTGGTGACTACGCTTGTAGATTATAGTCTAGATGTGCATTCTATACTCACATTTTGTATCGTCTTTCGCAAACCTTCTTTTTTTGTTGAGTTATAGCCATATTTAGGAAAACGCTCGTGTTTGAGTTTTTGTATGCCTTGAATAAACTTTGGTGACTATGATTGTGGATTACACTATAATTGTGCATTCTATACACGTATTTTCTATTCACTTTCATGAATCGTCATTTTTTGTTGAGTTATAGCCGCACTTAAGAAACCGCTCATGTTGGAGTTTTCGTGGGCCATCGATCAACTTTGGTGACTACGAATGTGGATTGTACTGTAGTTGTGCATTCTATACACATATTGGTGACTTCACTTGTGGATTATACTATTATTGTGCATTCTATACACGTATTTTCTATTGCATTTCGCGAACCTTTGTTTTTTGTTTAGTTATAGCCACGTTTAGAAAATTGCTTGTGTTTCAATTTTTGTGGGCCTACGATCAACTTTTGTGACTATGATTGTGGATTACACTGTAGTTGTGCATTCTATACATGTATTTTCTATTGCCTTTCGCGAACAATCATTTTTTGTTGAGTTATATCCGTAGTTAGGAAACCATTCATGTTGGAGTTTTCGTGGGCCATCTATCAACTTTGGTGACTACACTTGTGGATTACATAGTAGGTCGTCATTCTATAAGTGTATTTTCTATCGCCTTCTGTGAAACTTTTTTTTTTTTGGAGTTATAGCCGCATTTAGGAAACCGCTCATGTTTGGAAAAAAGCAATAGAAAATACGCGTACAAAATGGATAACTACAATGCTATCCACAATTGTAGTCACCAAAGTTGATCGATGGCCCAAAAAAACTCAAAGACGAGCGATTTCCTAAGTGTAGCTGTAACTAAACAAAAAATGAAGGTTCACGAAAGGTGATAGGAAACATGAGTATAGAATGCACAACTACAGTACAATCAATAATTGTAGTCACCAAAGTTGATTGATGTCCCAAAAAATTTCAAACATGATTGGTTTCCTAAATGCAGCTATAAGTCAACAAAAAAGGAAGGTTCGCGAAAGGTGATATAGAATACGTGTACAAAAAACTTAACTATGGTCTTATCCACAATCGTAGTCACCAAAGTTGATCGATGGCCTATGAAAACTCAAATATGAGCCATGATAACTACAGTGCAATCCGAAATTGTCGTCACCAAAGTTGATCGATGGCCCATGAAAACTCAAGTATGAGTGGTTTCCTAAGTGTGGGTATAACTCAACAAAATATGAAGAAGGTTGTAAACGCGAATAAAAAACCATGTATAAAACGACGTAGCACGATGGTCAATATTGACTATTACGAGAACTTCAAACGCTGGGCGCTTTATCAAAATGTGACTGAAACTGAAGTGAAATGGGTTTGGTGAAATATCGTGAATTTTGGCTTAGGCAATCACATTTGTTTTGATACTAAAGTTTAAAAACCGAACTGGAAGGTTTTACTGATAAAGACAATTGGGCGAGAGAGCGACGGTTTGAAACCGGAATTGCGCACAACTTCTGATTAGCAAATAAGCAATGCAGTAGTCACTAAAGTTGGTTGATAGCCCACGAAAACTCAAACACAAGTGTTTTCCTAAATGTGGCTATAACTGAACCAAAAATTAAGGTTCGTGAAAGCCAATTTAAAATATACGCACAAAATGCACAACTACAGTACAATCCACAATCATAGTCACCAAAGTTGATCGAGCGCCCAAAATGTGGCTATAAGTGAACAAAAAATGAAGGTTCATGAAAGGCAATGGAAA
Source organism: Sequoia sempervirens (assembly GCA_007258455.2). Classification (NCBI taxonomy): domain Eukaryota; kingdom Viridiplantae; phylum Streptophyta; class Pinopsida; order Cupressales; family Cupressaceae; genus Sequoia; species Sequoia sempervirens. Next base: position 19,614 of record VDFB02307712.1, on the reverse strand, counting down.
ATACGAGTATAGAATGGACAACTACAATGTAATCCACAATTGTAGTTACCAAAGTTGATCGATGGGCCACGAAAACTGAAACACGAGCGATTTCGTAATTGTGGCTATAACTCAACAAAAAATGAAGGTTCACAAAAAGCGTTAGAAAATATACATATAGAATGGACAACTACAGTGCAATCTACAATCATAGTCACCAAAGTTGATCGATGGCACACAAAAACTCAAACATGAGCATTTTATAAATGCGGCTATAAGTCAACAAAAAATGAACTTTCATAAAAAATGATTAAAAATATGCGTAGATAATGCACAACTATAGTACAATCCACAATCATGTTCACCAAAGTTTATTGATGGCCCACAAAAAATCAAACATGAGCAGTTTCCTAAATACGGCTATAACTCAACAAAGAATGAAGGTTTGCGAAAGGCAATAGAAAATACATGTATAGAATGAATAACTATAGTGCAATCCACAATCGTAGTCACCAAAGGTTATCGATGGTGTATGAAAACTGAAATACGAGCGGTTTCCTAAATGTGGCTATAACTCAACAAAAAGTGAAGGTTCACAAAAGGCGATAGAAAATATGTGTACATAATGGACAACTACAATGCAATCCACAATTGTAGTCACCAAAGTTGATGGATGGCCTACAAAAACTCAAACATGAGCGATTTCCTAAATGTGGCTATAAGTACACAAAAAATGAAGGTTTACGAAAGGCGATAGAAAATAAGCGTACAGAATGCACAACTACAATGTAATCCACAAGTATAGTCACCAAAGTTGGTTCGATGGCCCACGAAAACTCAAACTCTAGCAGTTTGCTAAATGCATCTATAACTCAACAAAAAATGAAGGTTCGTGAAAGGAAATAGAATATACATGTATAGAATGGACAACTACAATGCAATCCATAATCGTAGTCACCAAAGTTAATTAATAGCCCATGAAAACTCAAACATGAGAGGTTTGTGAGATACAGATATAACTGAAGAAAAAATGAAGGTTCGCTAAAGGCGATATAAAATACATGTATAGAATGCACAACTGCAGTGTAATCCACAATCGTAGTTGCCAAAGTTGGTCAATCCCCACGAAAACTCAAGTACGAGTGTTTTCCTAAATGTGGCTATAACTCAACAAAAATTGAAGGTTCGTGAAAGGCGATTAAACATATTCATAGATAATGCACAACTACATTACAATCCACAATCGTAGTCACCATAGTTGATCGATGGCCTACAAAAACTCAAATATGAGCGATTTCCTAAATGCGGTTAGAACTCAACAAAAATTGAAGGTTCATGAAAGGCAATTAAAAATATTCATACAAAATGCACAAATACAATACAATCCACAATCGTAGTCACCAAAGTTAATCGATGGCCTACAAAAACTCAAATATGAGAGATTTCCTAAATGCGGTTAGAACTCAAAAAAAAATGAAGGTTCGCAAAAGGCGATAGAAAATACGCGTGTTGTGGATTACACTGTAGTTTTCCATTCTATACAATTTTGAATTGCATTGTAGCTGTCCATTTTGCACGTGTATTTTCTATCGCCTTTCGTGAACCTTCATTTTTTGTTGAGTTATAGCCGCATTTAGGAAATCGCTCGTATATGAGTTATCGTGGGCAATCGATCAACTTTGGTGACTACGATTGTGGATTACACTATAGTTGTTCATTCTATGATTGTCGATTGTGCTATACTTTTTTTTCTTTCTATAAGAATATTTTTAATCGCCTTTCACGAATGTTCATTCATTGTTGAGTTATAGCTTCATTTAGGAAAACGCTCGTGTTTGAGTTTTCGTGGGCCATCAGTCAACTTTGGGGACTATGATTGTGGATTTATTGTAGTTGTGGATTCTATATGCATATTTTCAATCGTTTATGATGAACCTTCACTTTTTGTTGAGTTATAGCCGCATTTGGGAAAACGCTCGTGTTTTAGTTTTCTTGGGCCATCAATGAACTTTGGTGACTACGATTGTGAATCACACTGTAGTTGTGCATTCTATACGCGTATTTTGTATCACCTTTCGCGAACCTTCATTTTCGATGATTATAGCTGCGCGGGAAACCACTCGTATTTTGAGGATTTTCATCAGAGCATCGATCAGCTTTGATGTTACAGCGTAGTTGTCCATTCTACTGCGTGTTTCTATCGCCCTTTATCGAACCTTCATTTGTTGTTTTATAGCCACATTTAAGAAACCGCCCGAATTTCCGTGGGCCATCGATCAACTTTCATGACTACACTTGTGGATTACATTGTAGTTGTGCATTCTATATGCATATTTTCTATCGCCTTTTGCGAAGGTTATTTCTTTCTTGGGTTATTGCCGTAATTAGCAAATCACTCATGTTTGAGTTTTTGTGAGCCATCGATCAATTTTCATGACTATGATTGTGGATTGTACTGTAGTTGTGCATTTTGTACACATATTTTTAGTCACCTTTCACGAACCTTCATTTTTTGTTGAGTTATATCCGCATTGAGGGAAATGATCATGTTTGAGTTTTTGTGGGCCATAAATCAACTTTGGTAACTACAATTGTGGATTACACTATAGTTGTGCATTCTATACTTGTATTTTCTCTTGTGTTTCACGATCCTTTATTTTTCATTGACTTATAGTTGCAGTTAGGAAACCATTTATGTTTGAATTTTCATGGGCTATCAATCTACTTTGGTGACTATGATTGTGGATTGTACTGTAGTTTTCCATTCTATACATGTTATTTCTATTGCCTTTTGCGAACCTTCATCTTTTGTTGACTTATAGCTGCATTTAGGAAATTGCTCGAGTTTGAGTTTTTTTTGGGCCATCATTCAACTTTGGTGACTACACTTGTGGATTGCACTATATTTGTGCATTCTATTTGTGTATTTTTTATTGCCTTTCACGAACCTTCATTTTTTGTTGAGTTATAGCCACATTTACGAAACCACTCATGTTTGAGTTTTTGTGGGCCTTCAATCAACTTTGGTGACTACAATTGTGGGTTTGACTATAGTTGTGCATTTTGTACGCTTATTTTTACTCGCCTTTGATGAAACTTTATTTTGTGTTGAGCTATCTAGCCGCATTTAGCAAAACGCTCATGTTTGAGTTTTCCTGGGTCGTAAATCAACTTTGGTGACTACGATTGTGGATTGCATTGTAGTTGTCAATACTGTAAGTGTAGTTTCTATTGCCTTTCGCGAACATTCATTTTTTTTCAGTTCTAGCTGCATTTAGAAAACCACTCGAGTTTGAGTTTTTGTGGGCCGTCGATAAACTTGCACTGTAGTTGTCCATTATGTACACATATTTTTTGTTGCCTTTCTCGAACGTTCTTTTTTTTTTAGTTATAGTTGCATTTAGGAAACCACACATGTTTGAGATTTGGTGGGCCACCGATCAACTTTGGTGACTAAGATTGTGGATTGTATTGTGGTGGTGCATTATGTACACATATTTTTAATCGGCTTTCATGAACCTTCATTTTTCATTGAGTTATAGACGCACTTAGGAAACTACTCGTGTTTGAGTTTTCGTGAGCCATCGATCAAGTTTAGTGACTACAATAATGGATTGCACTCTACTTGTCCATTATGTACGCGTATTTTCTATCGCCTTTCATGAAACTTCTTTTTTTGTTGATTTATAGTCGCATTTAGGAAACCGCTCGTGTTTGAATTTTTAATGGGCCATCTATACACTTTGGTGACTGCCATTGTGGATTGCACTGTAGTTGTCCATTATGTACGTGTATTTTCTATCGGCTTTCCCGAACCATCATTTTTTGTTCAGTTATAGCCTCATTTATGAAACCATTCGTGTTTGAGTTTTTGTGGGCCATCAATCAGGTTTAGTGACTACGATTATGGATTGTACTGTAGTTGTACATTTTGTACACATATTTTTAATCGCCTTTTGCAAACCTTCATTTTTTGTTGACTTATAGCCGCATTTTGGAAAACGCTCATGTTTGACTTTTCGAGGGCCATCGACCAACTTTGGTGACTACGATTGTGAATTACATTGTAGTTGTGCATTGTATAAGTGTATTTTCTATCGTCTTTCACGAACCTTCATTTTTTTGTTTGTTATACCTACGTTGAGGAAACCGCTCCTGTTTGAGTTTTCGTGGGCCATCAATCAACTTTGGTGACTGCGATTATGGATTTTACTATAGTTGTTCATTCTGTATGCATATTTTCTATCGCCTTTTGCAAACCTTCATTTTTTGTTAGAGTTATAGCTGCATTTAGAAAACTGCTCGTATTTGAGTTTTTTGTGGGTCATCGATCAAGTTTGGTGACTACGATTATGGATTACACTATAGTTTTAGTGTAGTTGTGCATTTTATGTGTATAGTTTTAATCGCCTTTCAGGAATCTTCATTATTTGTTGAGTTATAGCCGCATTTAGGAAAATGCTTGTGTTTGAGTTTTTGTGGGCCATCGATCAACTTTGGTAACTACGCTTGTGGATTACACTATAGTTGTCTATTCTATATGCGTATTTTCTATCGCCTTTCATGAAGTTTCATTTTTTGTTGAGTTATAGCTGCATTTAGGAAACTACTCGTGTTTGAGTTTTTGTCGTCTATTGATCATGTTTGGTGACTGCGATTTTAGATTGTACTGTAGTTTTCCATTCTATACACATATTTTTAATCGTGTTTCACGAACCTTCATTTTTTGTTGAGTTATAGCTGCATTTAGAAAAACTCTCATGTTTGAATTTTTGTGCGCTATCAATCAACTTTTTTTACAACGATTGTCGATTACACTATAGGTGTGCATTGTATATGTGTATTTTCTATCGCCTTTCATGAACCTTCAATTTTTGTTGAGCTATAGCTGCATTTAGGAAACCAATCATGTTTGAATTTTTGTGGGCCATCAATCAACTTTGGTGACTACGATTATGGATTGTAATGTAGTTGTGCATTCTATACTCGTATTTCTTATCACCTTTCGTGAACTTTCATTATTTGTTTAGTTATAGCCGCACTCAGGAAACCGCTCATTTTTGAGTTTTCGTGGGTCATCAATCAACTTTGGTGACTACCATTGCGGATTGCACTGTAGTTGGCCATTATGTATGCGTATTTTCTATTGCCTTTTGTGAGCCTTCATTTATTGTTGAGTTATAGCCGCATTTGGGAAACCAGTTGAGTTTGAGGTTTTGTCGGCCATCCCAACTTTGGTGATGACGCTTGTTGATTACACTGCAGTTGTGCATTCTATACACGTATTTTTTATCAACTTTTGTGAACCTTAATTTTTTGTTGAGTTATAGCCACATTTAGGAAACCGCTCTTGTTTGAGTTTTTCTTGGCCATCGATCAACTTTTGTGAATATGATTGTGGATTATATTGTAGTTGTGCATTCTATATGCGTATTTTCTATCACCTTGTGCGTACCTTCATTTTTTGTTGAGTTATAGCCACATTTAGGAGACCGCTCTTGTTTGAGTTTTTCTTGGCCAACAATCAACTTTGGTGACTACGATTGTGGATTACACTATTGTTGTGCATTTTATACACGTATTTTTTATCGCCTTTCGCGAAAGTATATTTTTTGAATCTTTTTATGAAAAATCTGAGAAATGGGTTTTGTAGAGAATGTCATTTTGAGTAAATCTGGATCGTGGTTTTTTTGAAAAACTAATTTTTCACCAACATGCAAGAAGCCCTCAAAAATAGAATCTACGAAACATTTTTTTTTTTTGTAAATAAAAAATATTGGTGTTATAGGTGATTGTGTGCTAATGAGATCTAGATCGTCTGTTTTTTGAAATTATTTGTTTTTGAAAAAGATAGATTTTTTTGAAAAGTGGAAGCAATAGATGTAGCATAGGCAATTTTTTTGAATCTTTTTATGAAAATTCTGAGAAATGGGTTTTTTAGAGAATGTCGTTTTGAGAAGACCTAGATCGTCCATTTTTTGAAAAACTAATTTTTCACCAACATGCAAGAACCCCTCAAAAATAAAATCTAGGAAACATTTTTTTTTTGGAAAATCGAAAATATGGATTTTATAGGTGCCCGTGTGCTAAAAGGACCCAGATCGTTCATTTTTTAAAAAGATTTTTTGTTTTTCAAAAAGATAGATTTTTTTGAAAAGTAGAAGTAGTAGAGATAACAGAGACAATTTTTTTGAATCTTTTTATGAAAAATCTAACAAATGGGTTTTGTACAGAATGTCATTCTGAGAAGACCCATGTTGTCTTTTTTTCGAAAAATTAATTTTTCACCAAAATGCAAGAACCCCAAAAATATAGAATCTACAAAACAGTTGTTTTGGAAAATTGAAAATATCGGTTTATAGGTGTTCATGTGCTAAAGAGACTCAGATTGTCCATTTTTTGAAAAAATAAGTTCTTGAAAAAGATAGTTTTTTTTGAAAAGTAGAAGCAATAGAGGTAACATAAGAATTTTTTTTGAATCTTTTTATCATAAATGGGATAAATGGGTGTTGTAGGCAATGTCATTATTAGTAGACCCAGATCGTCCTTTTTTCGAAAAATGAATATTTCATCAACATGCAAGAACCCTCAAAAATATAATGTATGAAACAATTTTTTTTGGGAAAATAAAAAATTTGGGTTTTATAGGTACTCGTGTGCTCAAGAGACCCAAATCGTCCGATTTTTCAAAAAATAAGTTATTTTGAGTAAATTCAAACCGTCTTTTTCTCGAAAAACTAATTTTTCACCAAAATGGAAGGACCCCTCAAAAATAGAATCCACCAAACAATTTTTTTTTGGGAAATTGAAATATGGGTTTTAGATTGTTTGTATGCTAAAGAGACCCAGATCATCCATTTTTTGAAAACATAAGTTCTTTTTGAAAAGGATAGATTTTTTTAGAAGTAGAAGTAGTAGAGGTAAAATAAGAATTTTTTTTGGATCTTTTTATGAAAATCTTAGAAATGGGTTTTGTAGAGAATGTTGTTTTGAGTAGACCCAGATCGTCCTTGTTTCAAAAAACTAATTTTCACCAACATGCAAGAACCCTACAAAAAAAATTAATCACGTTTCATGAACCTTCTTTTTTTGTTGAGTTATAATTTAGGAAAATGCTCGTGTTTCAGTTTTCGTGGGTTACCGATCAACTTTGGTGACTAAAATTATGGATTAAACTGTAGTTTTGCATTCTATATGCGTATTTTATATCGCCTTTCATGAACCTTCATTTTTCGTTGAGTTATAGCTTCACTTACGAAATTGCTCGTGTTTAAGTTTTTGTGAGGCATTGATCAACTATGGTGACTACGATTGTAGATTGCACTATCATTGTACATTCTATATGAGTATTTTCTATCGCCTTTTGTGAACATTCATTTTTATTGAGTTATAGCTGTATTTAGGAAACCACTCATATTTGTGTTTTCGTGGGCAATCCATCAACTTTGGTTACTACGATTGTGGATTACACTGTAGTTGTTCATTTTATTCATGTATTTTCTATCGCGTTTTGCAAACCTTCATTTTTTGTTGAGTTATATCTACATTTAGGAAACTGCTCATGTTTGAGTTTTTGTGGGCCATCAATCAACTTTGGTGACTATGATTCTGAATTGTACTATAGTTGTGCATTTTCTATGCATATTTTTAATTGGCTTTCACAAACCTTCATTTTTTGTTGAGTTGGAGTTGTATTAAGGGAAATGCTCGTGTTTGAGTTTTCCTGGGCCATTGATCAACTTTCATGACTACGATTGTGGTTTACAATGTAGTTGTGCATTCTATACGCATATTTTCTATCACCTTTCTTGAACCTTCATTTTTTGTAGAGTTATAACTGCTCAAGTTTGAGTTTTCATGAACCATCGATCAACTTTGGTGACTACGATTGTGATTTGCACTGTAGTTGTCCATTTTGTACACGTATTTTCTATTGCCTTTCGCGAACCTTCATTTTTTGTGGAGTTATAGCTACTTTAAGGAAACCACTCGAGTTTGAGTTTTCGGGGGCAATCGATCAGCTTTCTTGACTATGATTGTGGATTGTACTATAGTTGTGCATTCTGTACACACATTTTTAATCGCTTTTCATAAACCTTCAGTTTTCGTTGAGTTATAGCCGTATTTAGGAAACTACTTGTATTTGAGTTTTCTTGGGCCACCGATCAACTTTGGTCGGTACGATTTTGGATTGGACTATAGCAGTGCAATCTGTACACATATTTTCTATCCCCTTTCACGAACCTTCATTTTTGGACAAGTTCTAGCTGCATTTAGGAAACCGCTAGTGTTTGAGTTTCTGTGGGCCATCAATCAAATTCCTTGACAATGATTGTGGATTGTACTGTAGTTGTGCATTATGTACACATATTTTTAAATGGCTTTCACGAATCTTCAATTTTTGTTGAGTTATAGCCTCATTTAGGAAAACTCTTATGTCTGAGTTTTCGAGGGCCATCAATCAACTTTGGGGACTACGATTGCATATTGCACTTTAGTTGTCCATTCTGTACACGTGCTTTCTATTGCCTTTCATGAACCTTCATTTTTTGTTGAGTTATAGCTGCATTTAAGAAACTGCTCATGTTTGAGTTTTCATAGGCCATCGATCAAATTTGGTGACTATGATTGTGGATTGCATTGTAGTTGTGCATTATGGATGCTTTCTTGGGCCGTCAATCGACTACGATTGTGGATTACACTGTAGTTGTACATTCTATAAGCGTGTATTTTATCGCCTGTCCCGAACCTTCTTTTTTCATTCAGTTATAGCCGCACTTAGGGAACCGCTCGTGTTTAAGTTTTCGTGGGTCATCGATCAACTTTGGTGACTACGATTGTGGATTGCTACTTGTCCATTCTGTACACGTATTTACTATCGCCTGTCGTGAACCTTCATTTTTTTGTGAGTTATAGCAGCATTTAGGAAACCACTTGTATTTGAGTTTTCGTGGGCCAACGATCAACTTTGGTGACTATGATTGTGGATTGTACTGTAGTTTTGCATTATGTACGCATAGTTGTAATCGCCTTTCATTAACCTTCATTTTTTGTTTAGTTATAGCCGCATATAGGTAAACACTTGTGTTTGAGTTTTTTCTTTGGCCATCAATCCATTTTGGTGACTGTGATTGTGGATTACACTGTAGTTTTGTATTCTATACACGTATTTTCTATTGCCTTTTGCGAACCTTCATTTTTTTGTTGACTTATAGCCGTACTTAGGAAACCACTCATCTTTGAGTTTTCGTAGACCATTGATCAAATTTGGTGACAACGATTATGGATTACACTGTAGTTTTTCATTCTATACGCGTATTTTCTATCGCCTTTTGCGAGCCTTCATTTTTTTATTGAGTTATAACCGCATTTAAGAAACTACTCGAGTTTGAGTTTTGGTAGATGATCGATCAGCTTTGGTGACTACACCCCTGGATTACACTGTGTTGTAAATTTTATATGTGTATTTTGTTTCGCCTTTTGTGAACCTTAATTTTTTCTTGTGTTATAGCCGTAATTAGCATACTGCTCATGTTTGAGTTTTTGTGGGCCATCGATCAACTTTGGTCACTACGATTATGGATTTTACTATAGTTGTGCATTTTGTATGCATATTTTTAATCAGCTTTCATCATCCTTCATTTTTTGTTGAATTATAGCTGTATTTAGGAAAACAATTATGTTTGAGTTTTCATGGGCCATTAATCATGTTTAGCGACTATGATTGTGGATTGTACTGTAGTTGTGCATTCCTTACGCATATTTTTAATCGCCTTTCACAAACTTTCATTTTTTTGAGTTATAGCTGCATTTAGAAAAATGCTCGTGTTTGAGTTTTTGTGGGCCATCGATCAACTTTGGTGACTACGATTGTGGACTTCACTGTAGTGTTCCATTATGTACACATATTTTCAATCGCCTTTCGTGAACCTTCAATTTTTGTTGAGTTATACCCACATTTAGTAACCCACTCATGTTTGATTTTTCATGGGCCATAAAAAAACTTTGGTGACTACGCTTGTGGATTACATTATAATTGTACTTTCTATACACATATTTTCTATTTCCTTTTGCGAACCTTCATTTTTTGTTGAGCTATAGCCGTATTTAGGAAACTGGTCATATTCGTGTTTTTTTGGGCCGTCATCAACTTTGGTGACTACAATTATGGATTGCTCTCTGCTTGTCCATTTTGTATGCGTATTTTCTATCGCCTTTAGCGAACCTCCATTTTTTGTTGAGTTATAGCCGCATTTAGGAAACCACTCAAGTTTGAGTTTTTATGGGCCGTCGATAAAATTTGGTAACTAAATTTATGGATTGCATTGTAGTTGTCCATTTTGTACACGTATTTTCTATCGTCTTTCACGAAACTTTTTTTTTTTTAGTTATTTCCGCATTTAAGAAACTTCTCATTTTTGAGTTTTCATGGCCCATCCATCGGCTTTGGTGACTATGATATTGGACTGTACTGTATTTGTGCATTTTGTATACATATTTTTAATCGTCTTTCATGAAACTTCATTTTTTGTTGAGTTTTAGCCGCATTTAGGAAAACGATCGTGTTTGGGTTTTCGTGTGATATCGATCAACTTTGGTAATTAAAATTGTGGATTGTATTTTAGTTGTGCAATCTGCAAGCATTATTTTTAATTGCCTTTCACGAACCTTTATTTTTTGTTGAGTTATAGCCGCATTTATGAAAAAGCTCATGTTTGAGTTTTCGTGGGGCATCAATCAACTTTGGTGACTACGATTGTGGATTGAACTGTAGTTGTGCATTTTGTACTTGTATTTTCTATTGCCTTTCGTGAAATTTATTTTTTGTTGAGTTATGCACACATTTAGGAAACCACTTGTGTTTTAGTTTTCATGGGCCATCGATCAACTTTGGTAACTATGTTTGTGGATTGCACTGTGGTTGTGCATTCTCTATTCATTTTTTGTTGAGTTAATGCTGAAATTAGTAAACCGCTCTCATGTTTGAGTTTTTTTGAGACATCGATCAACTTTGGTGACTACAATTCTAGATTGTACTATAATTGTGCATTATGTACGCATATTTTTAGTCATTTTTCATGAGCATTCCTTTTCTGTTGACTTATAGCCGTATTTAGGAAACCTCTCGAGTTTTAGTTTTCTTGGGCCACCGATCAACTTTGGTGACTACACTTGTGTATTACACCGTAGTTGTGCATTCTATACTTGTATTTTCTATCACCTTTCGTAAACCTTCATTTTTTTTTTGAGTTATAGCTGCATTTAGGAAACCGCTCGTATTTGAGATTTCATAGGCCATCAATGAACTTTGGTGAATACGATTGTGGATTGCACTATAGTTGTCCATTCTGTATGCGTATTTTCTATTGTCTTTTGTGAACCTTCATTTTTTGTTGAGTTATAGCCGCATTTAGGAAACCGCTCATATTTGAGTTTTCGTGGGCTATTGATATACTTTGGTGACTACGATTGCGGATTGTACTGCAGTTTTGCATTATGTTTGCAGTTTTTTAAATCGCCTTTCACAAACCTTCATTTTTTTGTTGAGTTATAACCACATAGGGAAAACGCTTGTGTTTGAGTTTTCTTGGGCCATCGATCAACTTTGGTGACTACGATTGTGGATTACACTTTAGTTTTGCATGCTATACGGGTATTTTCTATAACCTTTTGCGAACGTTTATTTTTTGTTGAGTTATAACTGCACTTAGGACACCTCTCTTGTTTGAGTTTTCGTGGGCCATCGATCAACTTTGGTGACTATGATTGTGGATTGCACATTTATAGTGTAATCTACAATCATAGTCAGCAAATTTGATTAATGGCTCACGAAAACTCAAACACGAGTGTTTTCCTATATGTGACTATAACCCAACAAAAATTGAAGGTTCATGAAAGGCAATTAAAAATATGCATACAAAATGCACAACTATAGTAAAATCTAGAGTTGTAGTCACCAAAGTTGATTGATGGCCCACAAAAACTCAAATACGGGCGGTTTCCTAAATAAGACTATAACTCAACAAGAAATGAAGGTTCACAAAAGGCTATAGAAAGTATGCATACAAAATGGACAACTACAATGCAATTCACAATCGTAGTCACGAAAGTTGATCGATGGCCCACAAAAATTCAAACACAAGCGGTTTCCTAAGTGAAGGTATAACTCAACGAAAAATGAAGGTTCATGATAGGTGATAGAAAATACGCATATAAAATGCACAACTACATAGATCAACTTTGGTAACTACGCTTGTGGATTACACTGTAGTTGTGCATTCTATAGGCGTATTTTCTATCGCCTTTCACGAACCTTCATTTTTAGTTGAGTTATAGCGACATTTATGAAACCTCTCGTGTTTGAGTTTTTGTCGACCATTGACAAACTTTGGTGACTACGATTGTGGATTACACTGTAGGTGTGCATTCTATACACATATTCTCACCAACATGCAAGAACCCCTCAAAAAAAGAAACTACAAAACAATATTTTTTGGTAAAATAGAAAATATGGGTTTTATAGGTGCTTGTGTGCTAAAGAGACCTAGATTGTCCTTTTTTTGAAAAAATAAGTTATTTTTCGAAAAGATAGATTTTTCAATTTAAGTAGAAGCAGCAGAGGTAATAGAGGAAATTTTTTTGAATCTTTTTATGAAAAATATGAGAAATGGGTTTTGTAGAGAATGTCATTCTGAGTAGACCCATATTGTCCTTTTTTCGAAAAACTAATATTTCACCAACATGCAAGAACCCCTCAAAAATAGAATCTACGAAACAATTTTTTTTCGGAAAATCAAAATATTTTATAGGTGCCCATGTGTCAAGATATTCAGATCTTCCGTTTTTTGAAAAAATAAGTTGTTCTTGAGACAAATAGATTTTTCCGAAAACTAGAAGCAGTATAGGTAACAAAGGCAAATTTTTTGAACCTTTTTATGAAAAATCAGAAAAATGGGTTTTGTAGAGAATGCCGTTTTGAGTAGAACTAGTTTGTCCATTTTTCGAAAAATAATTTTTCATCAACATGCAAGAACCCCTAAAAAATAGAATCTACAAAACTTTTATTTCAGGAAAATTTAAAATATGGGTTTTATAGGTGCTTGTGTGCTCAACAAACTGAGATCGTCCATTTTTGTAAAAAATAAGTTGTTCTTGAAAAAGATAGATTTTTTTAAAAGTAGAAGTAGTAGAGTAATAGAGGAATTTTTTTTTAATCTTTTTTTGAAAAATTTGAGAAATGGGTTTTATAGAGAATGGTATTCTGATTAGACGAAGATCGTGCTCTTTTCGAAAAGCTAATTTTTCACCAACATGCAAGAACCCCTGAAAAATAGAATCTATAATTTTTTTTGTTTTGGGAAAATGAAAATATGGGTTTTGTAGGTGCTCGTGTGCTGAAGAGAACCAGATTGCCCGTTGTTTGAAAAGATAAGTTCTCGAAAAAGAGATATTTTTTAAAAGTAGAAGCAATGGAGGTAGAGGCAAGTTTTTTGAATCTTTTTATGAAAAATCTGAGAAATGAGTGTTGTAGAGAATGTCATTCTGAGTAGACCCAGATTGTCCTTTTTTCAAATAGCTAATTTTTCGCCAACATGCAAGAACTACTCAAAAATAAAGTCCACGAAACAATTTTTTTTTGGAAAATATAAATATGGGTTTTATAGGTGCTTGTGTGCTCAAGAGACCCAGATTGTCCATTTCTTGAAAAAATAAGTTTTTTTTGAAAATGAGATTTTTTTGAAAAGTAGTAGTAGAGGTAACATAGGAATTTTTTTTAATCTTTTTGTGAAAAATTTGAGAAATGAGTTTTGTAGAGAATGTCGTTCTTAGTAGACCCAAATAATCCTTTTTTCAAAGAACTAATTTTTTACCAAGATGCAAGAACCCCTCAAAAATAGAATCTACGAAATAATTTTTCTTTGGGAAAATCAAAATACGGGTTTTATAGGTGTTGGTGTACTCAAGAGACCCTGATCGTCCATTTTTTGAAAAAATAAGTTGTTCTTGAAAAAGAGTTTTTTTTGAAAAGTAGAAGTAGTAGAGGTAATAGAGGCAAATTTTTTGAATCTTTTTATGAAAAATCTGAGAAATGGGTTTTGTAGAGAATGTTTTTTTTGAGAAGACCCAGATCGTCCTTTTTTCAAAAAACTAATTTTTCACCAACATGCAAAAACCTCTCAAAAATAGAATCTAGGAAATAATTTTTTTTGGGAAAATATAAAATATTGGTTTTATAGGTGCCCGTGTGCTAAAAAGACCCAGATCATCCATATTTTGAAAAAAATATTTGTTCTTCAAAAACATATATTTTTTCAAAAAGTTTAAGTAGTAGAGATAACAAAGACATTTTTTTTCAAACTTTTTATGAAAATTCTAACAAATGGGTTTTGTAGAGAATGTCGTTTTGAGTTGACCTAGATTGTCCCATTTTCGAATAACTATTTTTTCACCAACATGCAAGAACCCCTCAAAAATAGAATCTCTGAAACAATTTTTTTTTGAAAATCGAAAATATCGGTTCTATAGGTGTTTGTGTGCTAAAGAGACGCAGATCGTTCGTAGAAGCAGTAGAGGTAATAGAGGCAAATCTTATGAATCTTTTTTATGAAAAATATGAGAAATAGGTTTTGTAGAGATTGTCGTTCTGAATAAACCCATATTGTCCTTTTTTAGAAAAACTAAATTTTCATCAACATGCAAGAATCCCTCAAAAATAGAATCTATGAAACAATATTTTTTGGGAAAATCAAGAATATGGGTTTTATAGATGCTCATGTTGTAAAAAGACCCAAATCTTTCATCTTTTTACGAAACAAGTTGTTCTTGAATAAGATAGATTTTTTTGAAAACCAGAAGTAGTAGAGGTAACAAAGGAATTTTTTTTTAATCTTTCTATTAAAAATCCTATAAACGTGTATAAAACCCATATTTTTGTTTTTCCCAAAAAATATTTGTTGAGTTATAGCCCGCTTAGTAAAACACTCCTGTTTGAGTTTTTGTGGGCCATCGATCAACTTTCATGAGTACGATTGTGGATTGCACTATAGTTGTGCATTCTACACGCGTATTTTCTATTAGCTTTCGCAAACAATCATTTTTCATTGAGTTATAGCCTCACTTAGCGAACTACTCGTGTTTGAGTACTCGTGGGCCATCGATCAGATTTGGTGACTCCGCTTGTGGAATACATTGTAGTTGTCCATTCTATGTGTATTTTCTATCGCCTTTCGTGAACCTTCATTTTTTGTTGAGTTATAGCCGCATTTAGGAAACTGGTCATGTTTGATTTTTTTTCAGCCATCAATCAACTTTCATGACTATGATTGTGGATTGTACTATAGTTGTGCATTTTGTATGCATATTTTTAATCACCTTTCACGAACATTCCTTTTTTTTTGAGTTATAATTTAGGAAAACACTCGTATTTGAATTTTCGTGGGATATTGATCAACTTTGGTGACTACGATTGTGGATTGCATTGTAGTTGTTCATTTTGTACGCGTATTTTCTATCGCCTTTTGTGAACCTTCATTTTTTGTTGAGTTATAGCTATGTTTAGCAAACCACTCGTATTTGAGTTTTCGTGGTCATTGATCAACATTGTTGACTACGATTGTGGATTACACTGTAGTAGTTCATAATATACCCATATTTTCTATCGCCTCTCGCAAACCTTCATTTTTTGTTTAGTGATAGTTGCATTTAGGAAACAACTCATGTTTTAGTTTTTGTGGGCCATCAATCAACTTTGTTGACTACGAATATCAATTGTACTATAGTTATGCATTTTGTACGCATATTTTTAATCGCTTTTCACAAACATTCATTTTTTGTTGAATTATAGCCGTATTTAAAAAACCGCTCGTATTTGATTTTTCTTGGGCCATCGACCAGCTTTGGTGACTATGATTGTGGATTACACTGTATTGGTCCAATATGTATGCGTATTTTCTATCACCTTTCAAGAACCTTCATTTTTCGTTGAGTTATAGCCGCATGTCAGAAACCGCTCGTGTTTGAGTTTGCATTGGCCATTAATCAATTTTGGTGACTACGATGGTGGATTGAACTACAGTTGTCCATTTTGTATGCGTATTTTCTACCACTTTTCGCGAACCTTCGTTTCGGGTTGAGTTATAGCCGTATTTACGAAACCGCTCGTGTTTGAGTTTTCGTGGGCCATTGATCAACTTTGGTGACAACGCTTGTGGATTAAACTGTAGTTGTCCATTCTATACACATATTTTTTATTGCGTTTCGTGAACCTTCATTTTTTGTTCATTTATAGCTGCATTTAGGAAACTGCTCATGTTTGAGTTTTTTTTGCTATCGATCAACTTTGGGGACTATGATTGTGGATTGTACTATAGTTGTTCATTCCATATGCATATTTTTAATTGAATTTCATTTACCTTCATTTTTTGTTGAGTTATAGCCGAATTTGGGAAAATGCTTGTGTTTGAGTTTTCCTGGGACATCAATAAACTTTAGTGACTCCGATTATGAATCGCACTCTAGTTGTCAATTCTTTACGCGTATTTTCTATCGCCTTTCTTGAACCTTCATTTTTTGTTGAGTTATTGCCGCATTTAGGAAAGTACTCATGTTTGATTTTTTGTGGGCCATCGATCAACTTTGGTGACTACGATTACGAATTGCATTGTAGTTGTGCATTATCAACACTAATTTTCTATCAGCTTTCGCGAACCTTCATTTTTTGTGGAGTTATAGCCACATTAAGCAAACCGCGCATGTTTGAGTTTTATTGGGCCATTGATCAACTTTAGTGACTACGCTTCTAGATTACAGTGTAGTTGTGCATTCTATACACATATTTTCTATCACCTTTCGTGATCCTTCATTTTTTTTCAAGTTATAACAATATTTAGCAAACCTCTCATGTTTGAGTTTTTTTCGGCTATCAATAAACTTTGGTGACTACGACTATGGATTGTACTATAGTTGTGCATTCTATATGCAAAATTTTAATCATTTTTCATGAACCTTCATTTTTTGTTCAGTTATAGCTGCATTTAGAAAAATGCTCGTGTCAGTTTTCTTGGGCCATCAATCAACTTTGGTGACTACGATTGTGGATTACACTGTAGTTCTGCATTCTGTACGTGTATTTTCTATCGCCTTTCATGAGCCTTCATTTTTTGTTGAGTTTAGCGGCACTTAGGAAAGCGGTCATGTTTTAGTTTTCATGGGCCATCGATCAACTTTGGTGACTAGGATTGTGGATTGCACTGTTGTTTTCCATTTTGTACACGTATTTTTTTTGCCTTTTGCGAACCATCATTTTTTGTTAACTTATACCCGCATTTAGGAAACACTCGTGTTTGAGTTTTCGTCGGCCATCGATCAACTTTGGGGACTACGATTGTGGATTACACAATAGTTGTGCATTCTATATGTGTATTTTCAATCGGCTTTCGAGAACCTCAGTTTTTCATTGAGTTATTACCACACTTAGAAAACCGCTCGTGTTTGAGTTTTCATGGGCCATAAATCAATTTTAGTTACTACATTAGTGAATTGCACTGTACTTATCTAGTGAGTTATAGCCGCATTTAGGAAACCTCTTGTGTTTGAGTTTTCATGGGCCATCGATAACCTTTGGTAGTCACGCTTGTGGATTACACTTTAGTTGTGCATTCTATACATGTATTTTCTATTGCCTTTCGCGAACTTTAATTTTTTTTTGGGTTAGAGCCATATTTAGGAAAACACTCATGTTTGAGTTTTCGCAGGCCATCCATCAAATTTGGTGGCTACGCTTGTGGATTACACTGTAGTTGTGCATTCTATACATGTATTTTCTATTGCCTTTCGCGAACCTTCATTTTTTGTTGGGTTAGAGATGTATTTAGGAAAACGCTCCTGTTTGAGTTTTCACAGACCATCGATGAACTTTGGTGACTACGATTATGGATTACACTACAGTTGTCCATTTTTTACGCATATTTTCTATCGCCTTCCGTAAACCTTTATTTTTTGTTGCCTTATATCCGCATTTCTGAAATCGCTCCATTTTGAGTTTTTGTGGGCCATCAATCAACTTTCCTAAACTTACGATTGTGGATTGAATTCTAGTTGTGCATTTTGTATGCGTATTTTTAATCGCCTTTCATGAACTTTCATTTTTTTTGGGTTATAGCCTCATCTAGGAAGATGATCGTGTTTAAGTTTTTGTGGGCCATCAATTAACTTGGTGACTACGATTCTGGATTACACTATAGTTGTGCATTCTATATGTGTATTTTCTATCGCCTTTCGTGAACCTTCATGTTTCATTGAGTTATCGCTGCACTTAGGAAACTACTTATTTTTGAGATTTCGTGGGCTATTGATCAACTTTGGTGAGTACGCTTATGGATTACACTATAGTTGTGCATTCTATATGCGTATTTTCTATAGCCTTTCGCAAACCTTCATTTTTGTTGAGTTAAAGATGATCGTGTTTAAGTTTTTGTGGGCCATCAATTAACTTGGTGACTACGATTCTGGATTACACTATAGTTGTGCATTCTATATGTGTATTTTCTATCGCCTTTCGTGAACCTTCATGTTTCATTGAGTTATCGCTGCACTTAGGAAACTACTTATTTTTGAGATTTCGTGGGCTATTGATCAACTTTGGTGAGTACGCTTATGGATTACACTATAGTTGTGCATTCTATATGCGTATTTTCTATAGCCTTTCGCAAACCTTCATTTTTGTTGAGTTAAAGCCGCATATAAGAAACTGCTCATGGTTGAGTTTTTTTGGGCCATTGATCAACTTTGGTGACTACGATTGTCGGTTGCACTGTAGTTGTCGATTTTGTGTGTATATTTTCTATCACCTTTCGTGAACCTTCATTTTTTGTTGAGTTATAGTAGCATTTAGGAATCTGCTCGAGTTTGAGTTTTCGTGGGCCATCGATCAACTTTTGTAACTACGCTTGTGGATTACACACTAGTTGTGCATTCTGCATGCGTATTTACAATCGCTTGTGAATACGCTTGTGAATTACATTGTAGTTGTGCATTATATACTTGTATTTTCTATTGCCTTTTACAAACCTTCATTTTTTGCTGAGTTATAGGCGCATTTGTGAAACTGCTCATGTTTGAGTTTTTGTGGGTCATCTATCAAATTTAATGACTACGATTGTAGATTGTACTATAGTTGTCCATACTGTATGCATATTGTCAACAACCTTTCACGAACCTTCATTTCTTGTTGAGTTATAGCCAAATTTAGGAAAACGCTCGTGTATGAGTTTTCGTGAGAAATCGATCAACTTTGGTGACTAGGATTGTGGATTACACTGTAGTTCTGCATTCTATACGAGTATTTTCTATTGCCTTTCATGAACATTCATTTTTCAATGAGTTATACCTGCAGTGAAGAAATAGCTCGTGTTTCAGTTTGTGTGCGCCATCGATCAGCTTTGCTGACTACGATTTTGGATTGCACTATAGTTGTCCATTTTGTACATGTATTTTCTATCGCAATTCACAAACCTTGTTTTTTGTTGAGTTATTGCCGCATTTAGGAAAATGATCGAGTTTGAGTTTTTGTGGGCCATCGATCAACTTTGGTGGCTACTTTTGTGGATTACACTGTAGTTTTGCATTCTATACGTG